>JAYKXP010000213.1:0-62736 GCA_037176845.1 Paramarasmius palmivorus | reverse complement strand
TGAATAAAATCCTATCTCGTCGTTCTATGCTGAGTTACCCAGACCCGAGAGTGTTTACTTGACAAACTGAAGTACTGCAAGATCTTGATTCGGATTGTGCGTGACTTCGTGGTTGAAACGGCATCAGAATTGTGCTGTCCAGATGAAATTTTGAGACATTCTTTGATATCCTTGAGAATGAAGTGAGATGGAATGCCGCTGAGCGGACCCATTGTACATCAGGACATCCCATCGATCTTACCTCAATGAGACCAACTCGAAGGGAAATAAGATCACTTGGTAGCTTTGCACTGTCGAAGACCTTAGATGCATATTATCGTCCATGGTTAAACGTGGCCATCCAAGATCGCGATTGAAGGTATATTGGGATATACGCGGTCTTTGGACGCGATTGTTTCGCATGACGGATCTCAACATAGAGGAGAGAAGCTGTTTTGAAGAGGGATTGAGAATGAGATCTGTCTACTGGATTGCATATGCAAAGTTGCAGAATGGCAGTCTAAATCAAACCCTGGTGGACGTATGCTAGAAATGTACTATGGGAAATTGGTGATCTACGAGATTCGTGCGGCGAGCTTGCATGGTAGTACGAAAAGCGCACTTATCAACTATTAATTGGGAAGGCCCTTTGAGTTGTTAACGTGTATGGAAACTAAGGAGCCTAGGGATGGAAGCTCTGGAGCTTACCTGACCTAGCCCTAACACGGAGACATAAGATTCAGATGGGGAACCTATCTGAGGGTAGAGGTTTTGGATGGAAAGGACGAGACTGGAGGATTAACAACTAGTGAACGTCCTCCCATTAGGTCAAAAATGAATTCTCTGGATAATGGTGTAGAGCGGACACAATTTTCAGACTATCCCTCAATGAACTAGTATAGATCAGAAGAGCTCGGGGCGCTCGCGCTTGCCGATTGGATATTGTAGGCTGATGAAAGGCGGTGTCGGGTGAAATCACCGTAGAATATCGGACTTGGTCTGCATAGACGAAATTGGGAAATTTAGGAGAAGATAAGAAGGTATCCACACTGAAATAATACTACTCGAAGGTTTGGCGGAGAGAAAGATCACCCTGAAGTGTCAAGGAGCACCTAGACAGAGAGTTAGGAAACTTCACTAAAAGTAATTCACTCCATTGGAGGGGTTAGTCGATTCAATAGGTATGTAGATCAGGTTATATTTACTAATCAAGGAGCATATTGCCAGGAGTCTCCAGACGGAGTGTGGTCTGCAGTGAATAGCCTATACGAAGTTGGCTCTTGAGTGTCAGATAATGCCGCCCTATCGCTGACTCGTTATATGACCTTGGACAAAGTCGACTGAAGCTATTGAGGATGTTAGTACATTGTTTTCGGATATAATATAAGCGGCTAGTGCAAAGAAAGTTACGACGCTGTGTCAAAGCTAGCTTTATGTCGAGAAGAGTTCCATTTGTTAAACGTGCATTATGATTACGTGTGATCTGTTAGAAGGAAGGGCCAAGAGCGAGTTAATACCTACCAATCCACCAGAATATATTCACTGGTGGACAGACGTGATTATCAAAGAATCGTGTAGGTGAACTTGTTATCGAGAACAACCTAGAAATGCAGGTGTCGAGATCGGCCGCACGCAAGGAAAATAAACGGCTATATGAAATACTTTCGCAGATGTAATGAAGGGACACCTAGTGCATGGTGCATTGCGTCGGATTGCTGAGTGAAGGAGGAACTATCTGTACGAATCCTTCTTTATAGCCCCCAGCCAGTAACTCTATTCCCAGTACTACCACACATCCATGGGATGGAAAAGAAAATACTTTACTACTAGGCATTAGGGAATATGAGGTGTGCCACTACGCCACTTAAAGATAGGAATACTCATGAGCAGGTGTTCTAGAAACCTTCTAGTTGCGTCCTACTGAATCGAAGGTGGCTTTTACTGTTCATAAAGAAATGGCACGAGCCTTCGGGATTTGGTCCACATGGAGTCGTTGAACAGCCCTAAACAGGTGGACCTATTACAGTGATGATCTGGCCCTATAAACGGCATCCTGACGGATGGAAGTTGCTTAGTAATTTTGCATGGTTTAGTAGCTTCGGTATAGAATATTGGAAGTATCTGGGTTGGTTATGTATAGTAAGCCGGAGAGAAGAGCGTCCATGAATTCAGAAGAGGATTTGGACAAGTTTCCAAACTCCATTTTGAATCGCCATAGACTAGTGAAAGTGACGTACGGTATGGGAGATGGACAAATTCTGTTTTGACCATATTGCCACAACAATGTATGCCTTATATCGTTGCTCTTGAGATGGATCCTATTACCTGAATCTTTACTGTCGCCCCTTTAGCATGATTGATGTTTCAGTGAGAAGGACCGGGCAGATGAGTACAAGTTGGAAGAACTGGCTCAAGCTTTGAGTGGTATTCCGGAAGAATCCTGGGATTAGACGCTTTGTATGGAAACTATCTCACACAATGTTAAAATCGTCTGTTGTCAAAGACTGAAGTGGCTGGGGGAGGTTACCTTCTTGCGTCCTAAAGCTTTGTGATCTGCAGTGAAGGTGTAGTATTGCGGCTTTTAAAGTGGGTCCTTGAATGGTCACAAAGTGAATGAGATAATTTGCTAAGGTCGTATAGGACTCGGGACTCCTGAATCATTCGAAAGTAAAATTGATGAGAAAAATCACTGCTGGGAACTGCTGTGCGAGATGCACATATATATGAGTGATTATGCCTAGTATTACCAGGCTTATTGAACAAGGTGTCATGATTGCGAAAGGCTATCTTTAGGATGGGAGATCTAGAGAAGCAAGCTGTGCACGGAACTCGCAAGAAGCAGTGAGAACGGCACCATTGCTTGAAAACCATTGACTATACTAAATCCTTGTATTAGCAGTGGATACATGTTGGCAAGCAGTGGGCTTCTACTATTACCAGCGTAGGATCGAAGATAATCCTAAGAGGAAAGGTCTTTAATCTATTCGGATCTAATTGGTCTTTGAACGAACGTGAAGCTAGATTTTCACACTAAGAGAGAGCTATATGGAGCCTAACAGATGGCTCTCGAGGAAACCGTACTATTATACCTACGGAGTGCTAGAGACTCTTAACAGTCGAAAAGATGCACGTTATATCAAAGGGAATGTTAGACAACCCTATGCTGGACCTAATGCTACCATTGAGTAGGTGGATTGAGGCCAGTATGAAAGTTAGTCGCATTTCGAGTTGGTACACGATAAAGGAGTACAACTCCATGGGCTCCCAGTATAGGTATCCAGGACCGTCCGAACCAAGGTGGTGATACCTGTATAATGGAGAGACCATCTCGGTGACGCGCGAAGAGTGTGGACTATGGCGCACGGTGCGAGATGATGGTGAACCTGTGAAGTTGTGGAATGGGATCGAACGGACGTGTCTGACCTCCTTCTTTAGCTCGTTTGTGAAGCACTTGAAAGGTATCAGATTGATTTCTCGTTGCGGCTTTTCTTGTGCATGCAACATATATAGATTGACTTCCAGGATGAAGACTGCGATGGATTGCTGACGAGAAAACTTTGAGGTGAAAACGCTCTGTGATTTGACTTGCTCAGATGAAAGCAGGTGTACAGAAAAGGCAGATTGCTTTGTCCAGTACACATGGTTTTCACCACCACATTAACAAAAAGACTGGGAAAAGGCGAAATCCGTACATTGAAGCGCTTCTAGAACCATGCTAGGATGAAAGTTGGATGATAATGGCATTAAGTGATATCACTAATTACTCAGCTGATCCAGAGTGGCGTAGGCACCAGGAATCTGCAGATTGGGACTATAGGAAATTCTTGGAGACACAGTCATGACATTTCTTTGTCGATGATGAAGGAAGGCTGTATAGACGATAATGCGTCACAAACAACCTAAGTATAAGTGGTGGGACTCTGCGACTCTTTTGGGTCACAATAGAACTGTAGGACACAGCAGAAGCCTAGTAATAGACCACACAATACAAAGATTCAATAGATGCTGGTTATGAACAGCAGCACACTAGTGGTGACTAGTTGTAGCAAGTGTGTGTTCAAACATGATCAGAGTTTGCCGTACTTAGAATAGTACACAAACATATATAGATCTGAGAGTGAATGCTATGCAGCTTCGACGAGTACTTCAAAAGCAATCGAGATACACCTTCGCATATTAGGGTCACACAATAAGGTTACGAATGCTTATAATAGGTAGGAAAACAGTCCCAAGTGCTATAGGTAGCGACCTCGAGGTTCAACCAATACTGCCTCAAGTGTACTGATCCTGATAGAATCAAATCAACGAACTGTGCGCATCTCGCAAGGAATCCAACTGACTCTCCAAATGGTCATATCTGGGCCTCTCTATGTCACTAAGCTCTATTAAGAACTAGCTAAGTTCGAGGTCTATCTCTATACGAGAAACATAGCAACCAATGCTGCGTAGAGCTACAGTATCACAAGCCAGAATACTTGATCTCTTCTTGCCTGAATACAACTTGAAGCTCTTGGTATACAGTAAGGTTTCTCAACTCTAGACTTTCAATTAGGGCCTGTCCTGAGGAAGTGGAAGTGAATGCAAAGGTCGTCAATAGACCAACCAGGTCTGATCAGACGTCAACTGCCCATGAACAACGCATGAAACACCACTGGATCAACTTATATAAGAGGTCCAATCGAAATGACCACATGTGCCAGCATAGATCAACTATCAGGATCAAAGACGCTAATATTTGAGGAGCAACCAGCCACATACAACCTAATGATATGGGCTAACAGTACACTCTCTCTTTGTCTTCTCTGCCCTTCTACCTACAAACTGCAAGCCTATATATACTGTCTAGAAATATAAGTAAAGAAATATGTAATAAAAGATGGAAAATAGACGGAATGCAAGTGGAATAAGTGAGGAACAGAGATAGTCCATAGGAAATATACAAATCAGAAAAATATTACAGTCACAACGTCCATATAAGTCGTTTATGTGTGACCAATAAATAGGAATTTCTATCTTTAGACTCAGGAGTTGAATCCTGTGCCTGTGGGTTGGCGTTTAGCCTAGTAAAATTTATCTTTTCTTTGCACCAAGGTGCTTATCCACCAATGAGAGTTGTTTCTGACTTCTCCACACACCAGAATGCTCAGTCATCCATGTTCTGGACCTGGCATATCTTTTACAAGTCTCCGCGTCCACAAGGAACACTTCTATAAGCAGTTTATCTTCTATATCAGCCTCTGTACCATGACAACCATATGCGTCACAGTTCTACAGCTTTGCCTCTGTGTCCGATCAATAGGAACAACTATGGCCAACAATTCTAGACTCAGCAAGTGCCTTCCATAAGCTCTCGGATCATATCTGCTGATGAAGCCATCTCCTACATCAACTTGGATTGTTCCCTTGAACCCGCTCATCTCTTTGGTTGGTCATGAAGAAGTATTAAAAGTGTTTAAAAGCAAATAGTCCCTTTAATATGTCTATAGACCTACCGGTGCACAGACAGTGTACCAGTTGTGATCTCCAACATAGTACAGCTCCCTTACAGTTTTCAGGAAAGGTCTGCATTGACAGAACCACTAATAGCAATCGAATTGCTATAGTCCTGGCGCAGTGGCCAGATACCCATGTGAGGTGTACCATGTAACCAATCATATCACTCTGCACTAATATAAGTGCACAAGCGTGCGAACTGACAAGTCCTTGACTTTTGACAGCTATTCAGGGCTCATACTAGTCCTTCAGTTAGTCCCAATCATAGTACTAACAGAATATAAAAAGTGCAATAATTGTGTTCTCAATAAAAAGGTATTAAAAGTCAGGTGTATCAACGAAATGAAGAAAAAGAAGGCCAACACAAATTAGTGGTATTCAAAGAGAAGCATATGTGGATGATGTCTGCCGCACATGACTACTATAGGTCTATAAAGGTATATACATCCAACACAGAGAAACTCTTGAAGAAGCAATTTTGTGTGCCAGAAATAGAAAAATGATGTTACCTGGTTTTTGTATTAAGGACAGTTCGTGTAAAACGTGTCAGGAATAAAGGCAGCTTAAATTAATAAAGGCACTCTACTTCGTGTAGCTTACACTCCCTCACTATTCCAGAAGGTTCATATAGATGTCATGAAGATATCACCAGCTAGTAATGGCTGTAAAGAATGAATTTATACATGGATGCTGTGCACTATCTAACTTGGCCAGAAGCCCAAGCACTGCGTAATGAGACAAGCTAGTTCTATTGCAGAAATGGCTATTTGAAGAGTATCGAATCTGCAGATGAGGGACCACCAGAAGAAAATAGTGAGTGATAACTGCGCCACAAATGGAAGTGGTATTGCAGTGGTTATATGATAAGTATGGCATCAGAGGCATTCAGATATCACCGTATAATCTCCTCAGGCTAATGGAAAGATTGAGCGGTCCAAACACTTTGGGCGTTGACGTTGTTCGACAAGCCTTATAAAAGCTATGGGAGGTGACTTGAAGAAATGGTATTGGTGTCTTTTGAAACCAGTCCTCTGGGCTGATTGTTGCTACTATAAAAGAGGGATTAGGCTGTTCACCATACTTCTTCGGTAAACGGGGGTTGCAGAACTGATCTTACCTCGCGTTGGATATCATGGAATCGAACTTGGTTCTAGTTTCACTGCCCTGATAAGAGGTGTTATCACATGCAAGAGTTAGTTTGGTTATAGGCACCTGCTCAAAGCACTTGCTACAACACCGCTCGCTATGTACAGTGCGCACAATGGACGTGTTGACAGGAGAATAAGATAAAACAAGAACCAATCTGACGCAAGAAATTTGAATGAGAAACATAAAGGAAGAAACCGTAAAAGGAATATGACTGTAAAACCTGACAGCTGTCTCAGTGCCTCATGCGTAATTCCGGAATAGAGAGTGATACGCTTGACTGTGAAGATGTGTAGCCTCCTAGATACATTGGGCCCATCCAATGTTAGTAATCAGGATGGAAAGGGTGGATCCTACAATGCTTAGCTGACCTTAATGGTGCCTCGCGGGTAAAGAAAGAGAAATTAAGGTAGGCGCTTTTCGTGTACTAGCCATTTGTTGCTAGATGAATATGAACGCCCCCCTCATACCGGCTGAAAAGATGCAAAGAGAGTCGCTCATTTGACATATTGCAGGCAGCAATTAAGAATAAAAGCTGCTGGGATGATGTGGACAGTGAACATACCTATAAGGTGCTCCAGACTACATCTTTAGCAAGATACCTAAGATGAAAATTCCCAAACCTGGTCATGAGATCTAGTCGATGCAGAGGAGTGTCTAGTGATGAGAGAGGAAGAAGATGACGAAGGGGTTAATACACCTAGCCGATACCAACAATGAAATAGATCAAGTTTGAAAAGAGCAAGCACATACAGGCTACTAGACTCAGCATAATATGCTGGGATTCTGCTGAGTAAAGTCAAGAAGTGAATTCACTTGCGCGGCTAAGACAAAACTTTCGATTGAGACCATTGGAGAAGTGAAAACACACATGACATGAACAACTTGGATTGTAAACGAGCGACTGAGTTACATGAGGGTAGTCAAGTACATAAACCTATAAAGCTAATAAACGAGTTGTGACTCTGGCATTACTAAATTCCGCTAAAAGGAGGTTGAAAATAAGCACAGACAAACCCGTTGAAGAGATATTATTGACGGATGATGATGAGAGAATAATCTTTTTGGAAGTGGATAAAACGACGGTTCATTTTCCTTCTCATGTACCGTTTGCAAGTCCGAAGCAATTGAAGAGTCTTTATCCCATTGGACTTTGAGATGATCAATGATTCGACCCCATTGTACACTAGAGTGTCAAGAACCATTCAATGTAGAAGAAAGATGAACCTGCAACGGCGGAGCCGCCTGTAGTAGAATCAGCAGGCTGGTCCTCTGCCATTGGCGCATAGCGCAGGCAAACCCAATTTGGTGAGCGCACACGGTTTAGCTTCCATTGTCAAGCTTTGAGTAGGCCAACTTGTACTGTCCCAACATGTATTGGTGGTCGCTGCCAAGGTAGTGATCTCAGCACGAAGGTAGTTGGCAATAGACAACAACGCATCGGGCTGGAGAGTTTCCAGTTGAAGAAAGGGGATCATGACGGTCTGCTTCAGTACAGAAGTGTAACCAGCAGTGCGTAGAGTGGCTTCTTCTAAAATGGAGAGACATTAACCACTGAAATGACTTTAATGAAGTTAATTAACTGCTTGCCAGTGGTTTCCTCACGAAGATCGACGGTAGACCTTTCAAAACGAGCACGTTTAGCACTAGGAGGGGTACTTTTGCCTTCGACAGCAGGAGACATAGCCTGGGAACGCTTAAATCACTTGAATACGAAGTGATAACACTGGGAGACTTACACGAGTGAGCTTAGAACTCAACTTGGACTTTTCCTTGTCCTTGGGGGAGTCCTTCTCTTTCTCCTTCTCCTTCTCCTTATCCTTCTATCAAGTGGAGACACCTTATAAATGATAAATGGATGGTGAAAACACTGAGCTTACATCGGAGTTCTTCTTGAAACGCAATTTAGAGGCTTCAGATGCCTTGGGAGCATGGACAGAGTCTTTGAGGCCTTTGGGTTCAGCCATCTAGAAGTGAAATAACTTGAGATATGACATTGACTATAGTGGGAGAAGTGAACACACCTCTGTATCTTCATCAGGAACCTTATTGATGATTTGGACGTCATCCTCATCATCGGAAGGAACCTCTGGAGCAGAGTGAATGCAACACTTTTTCTCACCTAGTATAATGATCAGTGAATAAACCAGTAATTGAAGTGCTTACACTTACAGGCTTTAGCAGCCTGCTCCTGGGATCAGATAACTTCCATCTCAGTGACAAAGCTATCAAGAGCATCGAGAGCAGGGGGGGTCCTAGCCCTGCCGTTGACAAAGGCATGAATAAGCTGCACACAGTCGGTAAACAACTTATGAGCTTCATTGTCGAGGGCAACGATCTTGTAGACAAGCTTGGGACGCTGTAACCTTCGTTAGTAAAGTGAATACACTTATTACAATGGTGAAATCACTCACCAGATGCTCGGCAAGCTGCAAAGAGATTGCATTACGAACAGCAGGAGGGTTGTTGGCCATAGACTTATGAGCATAGTCATAGACGTCTTTGGTGTTGTGCACCCAAGTGTCGCATTCAGGCCAAGAGCTGAGAGTGGTTTTTGGTGCCATTGGTAGTGAAAAGACTTAGAACAGAGGTGATAGAAGTAGAGACTTGCTGAAAGATAATTTATTGGACAAGCTTTTATACGCTGTGGCTGATGGCACAAGGTATGGATGGACTTGTAGAAAAATTTTCTTGCCAAGTTGGACTTCTAGAACTTTATGGCATTGATTAGAAGGTGATAACACCATTCCGTTCGAGCAGGTCAACTGGGAAGTTGACTTTCATTTTGCTTGGGGGGAGAAAGGATGCTATCACGCAGTTCAAGCAAAAATTTCGCGATTTTCACACCGAGATTTGTTGTGTTGAGCTAAAATTGGATAACAGAAAAGCTTGGAGACGTGTGGAACAGCATAATCTATAAGCCTGATACACCGGACAAGGGATAAAATGCAAGGAACAAAGTGGTGAACCAAAACTACTTCCGCGCATGCCTAAATTGGCAATAGCCCCTGACTATGTGTTTCAGCCGAACTCAGTTTATTTGATTATGCGTAGACCTCACATTAGTCTCTAAGGGATCACACAGAGATAAGAGAAACAGTCTCATTGAGACTGGGAAAACATGTTATACAATTTAGTACTACTAGATCTACTAGTGTACTATTACTGGTGATACAAGTCCAAATAGTAAAGTGTCTAACTAAACTATGGCTTGTGAGTATACAAGAAAGTCCTCAACTACTTCTATGATATAGATAGTAGGGGACTGGGCGATATACAATGCATCAGATATAAAAAAAAAAAAAAAGAAACGTCTGCATGAACTACGATAACCAACGTCAACCAACGACAACCCAAGCAAGAGCAACCAAGAGAACATGCAACCACATCCTTAATGATGAAAGGATTAGGTAGATGCAGTGGTGTTTTCAGGTACGGCAGCCTTGATGCTCGAGGAATCGACAACAGGAGAGACAGCCAACCCACTTGAATGTGATGGGGCTGGGACTGTCTTCTCTGCACCGACCTTGACAGCAGGAGAGTCGACAACCATGGTCTCTGGAGTCGGGGGAACGACCTCGATGGTGATTTCACCACCTTTACTACTGCTGGTGGCAGTGGGAGGGTCCATTTCATGGTCAGAGTCGTGGTGACGAGAACAGACCGCTTGGAGGGGCCAACAATCTTGTCCTTGACGTGTGGTGCCTGTTGGTAAAGTTAAATTAGTGCTAAGAGGACAAATGAAAGTAAAATCACTTACTGGATTGACTGGAGGAAGTGACCACAGTGGTGTACTGACCGGGTTCTCAATGATCCATTCGACGAACTTCTGTGGGACGTGAGAGTTGGGTGGCATGAACATGTCGAGCCTGTCCAAACGATACTTCTTGGAATTTAGTCCAGTAACGTCAATGGTGGTGTTCTTGACTAGTACATAAAGGTCTTCCATGGAGCAAGTGAGCAGATTGGGGCCATAAGGACGAACCAACTCCAGTTCCTCTTTGGTAAGAGGACAGAGCTCGTTGATGGTCCAACTGAACACAGTGCATACCTTCTGGATTTCCGAGTCGCTAGCGGTGAAGTTGTCGTTCTCCTAGAACAGATGCTTAAGGAGAATGCGAGGGTTGGCAGATCCACTTTCCCGAAGAAGTTATTGACGATCTTTGAGATGTGCCTCGATCTCATTGCAAAGACAGCGCAGGCTGCTGATTTGGTTGTTGAACATGTCGAACTCTCACATAGATTCCAAAATACTGTTTGCCTGGAAGAGGAGACCTAAATCACCAATAAAACAAGATATTAGAACCAAATAGGAAGTTGAATAACTAGTGAACTTACCCATAGGACTAGTCAAACCCTTGCCGAAGCCCTGGACCTTACTCTTGATATAATCCCACCACCAAGTAGAGAAAGAGCACCGTTCAAAGGTTTGACGACAGGGAGCACACTTGATGCTCACACCGGCTGCAGGCTTGCACCTCTGTCTGAGGTTGTCGCACTAAGTGCAGGGTGTTTTCTCGCTTTGACGGACGTCCTGTGAAAAAGAAAGAAACATTTAGAAATTATAACTTAAGTGAAATCACTAAGAGAGAACTTACGAGGGGCTGAGCTGTCAAGGCAGTCAGGACCCTGACCAGAGACAAGTCTGCATCGCTGTTGACATGCAGCATGTAGTTGAGCTCTAGTGAAATCACTGGGTTAGAAATAAAGATATAAAACAAAGAGGGTGAAATCACTTACTCTTGAGGGTCTTGACGTGTTCTCGACACCCCAACATGTTGTTGAGATGGTCAATGATCAAGGGGTCTTTATGAGGACCAACACCACGTTTGCTGGCTTTGACTAGAACCTCCAAGTCCACATTGTCGATTGAGACAGGATGTGTTGGATAAGGCTTGGCTTTGTTGTTGTTGTCATCATCCTCGATCTCCTAAGAAAGAAGGTGGTCATTAAAGTGAAATCACTTTAGAAGGAACTTAAAACACTTACGATGGTGTCGCTCTCGACAGCCTTGGACTTGCCCTTGCTAACGCTCTTGGTACGAGGACCATAGGAGGTAGAAGGAGCCGATACCTAGTGAATAACCAGGTTAATAAACCTAGAAAATGAAAGAAGCCAGACTGGTGATACCTCTGTCTTGGTTGGAGCATCACGAGCAGTCTTGGCCTTCTAAAGAAAGAGTTAGTACAGCTACCCAGCTTCGAAATAGGGGAGAGTATACTTTACCTTGGAGGGTTGAACATTGTTGTCAGAACCATCCTTGAAGTCATCGGACGAGGAATCCTCCAAATCGGCTTCAGAGATGGAAGGCTTGACTCGAGAAGCGGGACCAATCTAAACAAGGGTAAAAACACTCGAATTAGTAAATGGAATAAAAGAGCGAAGTGAAATCACTTACCTTTGGCTGACCCAAATCGTTGGAAGATTTGTCAGTATTGGGGAGAGAAAGGCTTACCTGATCTGAACGACGACGCTAGAAGGGAAGTTGTTAGAGAAGTGAAATCACTTAGAAGATCTAAAAGATACGCACCTTAGCAGTGACTGACTTAGTCAGCACAGACAAAACTAGATCCACAGGCTTGGGACCTGAACAGACCTGAACAGTGGAGTCGGCAGGCTTGTGCTTGGACTCAGCTGCCATCTTTTCCTTCTTGATGGGACGAGAGGCGGAAACAGTTTGAGAATGAGAAGGTAACTACGCCACAGTAGAGTGCTTTTGTACACTAAGAGCAGTCATAGTAGTAGGTGATTTCACCGAAACTAAGTGGTATTAGCAGTTATGTAAAAGGAAACATGCAAACCTTGAGGAGTGCTCTGTGGACAGGTTGCACCTTAGCATCTAACATGGCAGCCTTGTTGTCACTCATTCCATCCTGGGCATTAATGAACCCCTCTTCATCAACCTCAGCATCCATAGAGCTCCCACTATTACCTAGCTCCTCTCCCATCTCCTCTAGCTCTCTCTCCAAAGCTGCTAGTTCATTTGCATCTAACTCCAGATCAACCTCTTCACCTTGGGCTAGGCGTTCAACAGCATCGAGAAGATATTCGTCATCAATGTTGCTATCTGTGTTCTTCCTTGGAGGGTCAAAGAGACGGAGATATGATTTAGCTACCAGGTTTAGGGTGTGGGCAAAGCATTGTGTACGATGTTTCTCGCTGGGGTAAGCATCTAGGGCATGGCCAAGATGCTTGACCATGGTGTCATTATTTGTTGCGTTATCCCTGGTGATGCATAGGATCTGGTTACTGGGAGTCTTTCTGTTCTTTTACAAAGCCAACACTGAATTTACCTTGTCAGCAATGCCAAACTCCTCAAGAACATGTGAAAACTCTTGGGCAAGAGTGCATCCAGTATGTGACTGTCAATACACAAGTTAGACCTTCGATACCATATAGCAAACCGATGTATATACCTCAGGGAGCTCTAGGAAATCAAGAAGAATTACCAATGGCTCACCGTTGTCGTCTACAATGTGTGCAGTAATAGCAACAAAGGATTTATGGTTGGCTGATGTCCATGCATCAGTTGCAAAGCTGATATCACCAGCATAGTCCTGGTAAGCGCATTGTTATTTCTATGTAAGGTTCGTATTCACTGACATGCACATACCCTGAGTAGCTTCGAAACTCGTTGTCACGTCTGTGCAAACACTTGTTTCACATCACAAGAGATGACTGTTGGATGCAGGATCCAATATCCGGGGTGCCCAGTCTTCATCAAACAGTTAAACCCCCGGTCAGCTACTATTTTGAAGGGACAACAGTTCTCCGATACCCAGCGTACGATTTCAGCACTGTGGTTTGTTTGAGTTTATGGAGGGCTTTTGGGAACAGGGTATGTACTCACCGTGTTTGATTGGGAGTATGCTGAACAGTGGAATAGACAGCAACCCCAATTTTGTGCAGGCCATCGAACATGGAGGTTATTGTGCCATTTTTGCCCTTGGCAGCTAGCTGGATCTTCTTGCGGACAGCGTCCGGTGTTTCCCCCGAGGCCATTGTGACTTCTACAGCTTCAGTATCACTACAACTCTCTGCATGGTTCTTCAAGGCTTTCGAAGAATTCTTGTCGCCAGTATCCTGGTATCGCTTAACCTGCATGGAACACCGCATACATTTGAAGACGTGGCATTTACGGCCATTGAAGTACTGGACAGTCGGCTTATGATAGAAGCCATAGACTGCAGATTTCCAGCCATCCATTTTGCGTACTACTGACAGTAAGTTTTTATATCTGAAACTTAGGGGCACTTGTACTCACAGAGCTCTTGTTCGTCATTCTCTTCTTCGTCCTGTACCTCCTCAATGCCAACAGAAGACCTGCATTGTGATGAAGCAACAGACTTGGTGGCATTTTTTGAGGGTCCAGCTTCTGGATCGATGCTAGATGTGCCAGATGCGCCCATCTTTTTGGTGTGTGATGTTGATGTTGATGCTGATGGCTTCAACATCGCTTTGGCAGGGGCAGGTAAAGCTTTTCCTTGATCATTGTCGCTCTCATCATCACTGCTTACTTGCTTTGAAGTAGATGATTTGGTACATTTTCGTGGTGGCTTCTCTACTTCAGTGGATGTGTCACTTTGATGACTGAACTTGTCGGATACTGACTCGTTGTCAGTGTCAGCACTCTTGCCTTTATGAAAGACTACGAAGCTCAGTTGTCAGGTATACAACATCAAAGTTCATTGATGAGTAAAACTAACCTTTCCCAACAGCCTTTTGGGCAGTGTTTGTTGCCTTTCGGAAACCTTTCTTCCAGGCTGCTGGAGAGTGGTCTTTGCTCTTTTCGGCAGCTTCAGTGAGTGTACGTTTATGCTTATTGTTGTCTTTGGCCATTGGAATGAAGTTGGTGGGTGAGGAAGAAAGGGTGAAAATTTTAAACAGGAGACATTGGTTTTAGGCCCTATTTTTTGCTTCTGCCGGGCTCTCCAAATTTCCAGGAGTCACACTATGTCACATTTCTTTCCAACCTCTCTGTATCTACACTCACAGAGTGAAACCATGTACA
Organism: Paramarasmius palmivorus; assembly: GCA_037176845.1. Lineage (NCBI taxonomy): Eukaryota > Fungi > Basidiomycota > Agaricomycetes > Agaricales > Marasmiaceae > Paramarasmius > Paramarasmius palmivorus. The sequence continues at coordinate 48,107 of JAYKXP010000213.1, read as the reverse complement.
TCTCATTTCTCAAATGTAAATTACCTATCTGGTGTATAAAAAGTGGCTTTGACATTAGGTAAATAAGGCAGGTGGCCGACGGGTGTCCTGGGTTTGGAAAATCTCACCCACACCTGTACCTACATATGGGAATTCCCGCCGCCTGCCCAAATCCCGCCCACCCGCGCTGGGCCTTAAGTGTTACTTCTTGATTAATTTCTCTCCTCCCCTTGTCCCTTTGCTTCCAGCCTGACAATCGCCACGCTGTGAGGGTACCAGAACGAAATCGCTGAAAAACAGTTGTTTTGACACTAATTGTTGTGTTCAGAATCGCACTAGTACATCATACTAAGTACTATATGGACTTGGTAGCACTACTAGGAACATAGTAGTGCGCATATGACGAGGAATAAGATAGGCATGTGCTGCGTAGTGAATACTAGCTATGCGCGCATAGATGTTGATGTCGTTGTTAGCCCTATATGATTGCGCTAGGATACGCGTCGAAACCTGTAGACCGTATCTATACTCTCAAGCTGTGTTTTCCACGGATTATGCATCTAGAGGTGCCTTCTGCGATGATGGCAGTGGCTCGCTGATACACCTGATTTTAATCACTTCATTTTCGAATGCAAATACACTAGTTTTGCACTTTATCATTGTTGCATAAACCCATAATGGTTATAGAAGGACTAGTATGAGCCCTGAATAGCTAGTCATTGGACAGAAGGTGTTTTAGGTGGTTATATTAGTGGATCATGGTACACGGTACGCCCCACATGAGTATCTGGCCACCACTATTACTTCTACCAGTGGTTGTCGAAGTACAATCACCTCCTGAAAACTGTAGGGAGAAGGTCCTTAAGTGAATTCACTACGGACTACACCTAGATCACCTACCGGACGCACCAAAGGGATTCTTACAAGTTAATTTACCCCTTCACACACACCAGAGAGTTATACTGGCTCAGGCATCACTCAGGACTGATGGCAGAGGGGGAAACTGATCAGAAATCACCAATGCCAGATACAGCAAGGGTCTAGAGACCTGTCGGCCAAAGTTGAACCTATTGATTGGAGCAGAGGCAAAGCTGTTCAAACTGTTGTTATGGTGGCGGAAGCAGATTCCCTCTGATATACCTTATTGGAACCCGTCCACATGGAGTGGATAAGAAAAGTTAGAGGCGGCGTTATGTGGAGGAACAGTGTTGAGCAATGAGGAGCTCAAGAGGACCCTGCCAGGCCTCCGATTGGTGGAAAAGCGCTTGGCACATGGAAAAGAAAATTTTATAAAGGCTAAATGCCTACCCGTCGGCCAGGATTCAACTCCAGTACCTTAAAATAGAGTGTTACCACTTGCTCATCACGCTATTTGTGCCTTATATGGATGTTGTGACCTATAGATTTCCCTGATATGTATATTTTCTCGTTGTATCTCTCTTCCGACTCTGTTTCATCTCTTTTCTGTCTTGTTTCACAGTTATTCCGACTTAAATTACCTACTATTTAGTTTATTCACCTTGGACAGTATAAAAAGGACACCAAATGTACAGGACTGCAGAGGATTCTGCCCCCCCACTTGCACGTTACACGTTGTATGTGGTTATCGTACAAATAGATTGCTATTGTCCAATCAGAACTCTACCCAAGTCAGGCCCTAGCCTTATTGAGAAGACTAGTTGAGATCTTACTGCAGACAAGAACTTGAGAGGTCGCGATAAAGACCAAGTTGTTGGCTTTGTGTATTGCTCTACATTTCTTCTATTAGTGAAACTTTATACTAGTTTGTCTTGGTGATGTTCTGGAAGTGTTTTAACCAGTTGGGTTACACTTTAGCATCGTAGAGAAGGCCTCAGTTTTGGTAATTGAGCTTCCTTGCTTGCGTGCTTTATAGAAGACAGTTTTGGTGGCTGTTTTCTAGCAGTTGTGCTGTAGTTTTACCTTAGAGAGAGTCAGATCACTCAAGGCAGTTTAGATTGAACCAAGATCAGCTTCATATAGCCCTTGGCACCTTATTTCCTAGCTTATAGAAGCAAGGACAACCCTACTATGCATCTATACAGGTGTACTTTCCTAGAACTTCAACGAATAGAAGTGATTTTACCCCTCTTGAGACCAAGCTTGAGTAGATATCTCTAAGCGTGGCAACTCTGATCACACCGAACCACACTTGCACAGCTATGCCACAGTAGAGTGCTTCTGTACACTGAGAGCAGTCATAGTATTAGGTGATTTCACTGAAACTAAGTGGTATTATCGCCCTCAGCAAATCCTGCAGTTGGTGTATCTACAGCTGTCTGTAGACCCAGCACATAGCGACAAAGCCACTGAAGTCTTCACAAACTGTACCCTCTGCTTGTTCAATTCCCTGACTCACATCTACCTGGCATTCGACAATATGCTGGAAGTTGCCGATATTGTTTGCAAACTGCGGCCTTCCACATCAGTCAAGGCACTGGCAATTGAGTACGATGGGGGACAACACTTGGCAGTAGAGTGTAATGAGCTGTAGCAGTATGATGTACATCCTAAGGTTGTATTTATGGTGGATAAAGAGTGGGATCATTGTGCAACTTATGGATTGGACACAACTGGAGATAATGCATGGCAGATGGACCAAGTCAATAGCTTGATGCTCATGACAAAAGTGGGTAGATGTGATATATGGAAGGAAATTGATGCCAAGGTGAAGCAATGATGATGGTGCACCTTTGAGGAAGAATTTGTGGGCTTTGATGAGGAGAGAGAGGAGGTTCTGAGTAGTGGTACTCATTTTGTCTTGGTGTAATTGTTGTAAATGAAGGGATTGCTGGTGATAATTGTGAGAACAACAATGTCTGAGCTAGTGCTACACATTTTGTCGCCATGTAGTCATCAACTGTTGTGTAATGCAGAGGTCATGCCTTGTGAGGAAACTGGACATGGAAGTGACAAGTGTGACAGGTGTTACACTGATTCTCTGCTTGACCGTCGAAAACCAATTGTGCACTCAAGATACTCAAGATCTATCCATGTCTGATGAAAGGTTAGCTTCATGGTCTCTACAAAGAATGGAATAACTAACGTCTCAACTTCTTTGTCTTGTATTGCTCATAAAAGCAATGCAGCCCACATTTGCCCTTCAGAGTTGTTGTGGAAGATCGCAAACAGGATTTTGGGTCCTCATGGTTGACGATGTTACACACAGGTTGCTTGTATTTCCAACAGAGATGCAAGACTTGAACAGGATGACTGTGCTCAGGTATGGATGGGTAGTGGCTCCTCGCTTTCTGTAGGTGCAAAGCCTCTTCAGATGACCAGTGGTTTGCTTGAAATGGGACAAATTGATGGAGATTCTGAACAGGAAGGTTCCCAGCTTGTTTGCAGGACAGGCCCTGACATTTTACCTCTCGATGTGGGAGGATCAGGATATGAAGGTGGTGCGACCAGGTTTCTTCTTTCATGCACCAGGTGTCTTGGTTCCCACTCAGGGCCAGTCTATAAATTATGTCTGCCAGATCATTGATTAAAGCATCTCAAATAACTCAAACACTCATGGAAGAGAGAAGCCAAGAAGGCAGTAGAAGCAGAGAAGACAGAGAAGGCTGCAGAGAAGGATAAGAAGAAGAAGAAGGAGATCCTGGGCCTTGGAGAGGAAGAAATGGATGTCAATGAGGAAGCTGGAGGTGCAACACATCAAGCAGCTCGACAACAACAGGACTCCCCCTGCTGGAAAAGGTTTGCTCAAGACTGATGTGTTTTCAAGCTTTTGTTCCTTGCCTGTTTTTAACATCAAGACATCTGATAGCTTCTCATGGGAAAGACCTTCAAGATTCCCAATGGAGTGGACATCAACATGTTAGAATCTATATCAGAGTATTACCAGTTATAACTGATCAATAACAATGACTAGAACTCAATGCAATTGACTGTGATCACCCAAAAGTGTTGATAATAGTAACTTTTGTATTGGAAATGTGTTTCAAGTGTCAACTCTCTGTGACATGTAAGTAATTACTGTTTGTTTGTACCTATTGTGATGCAGAACGCTCGAGGTGTTAAAACACCGTCCCTGTCGCATGGTAGAGGCAAAGGTCTCAGAATAGTCAAATCCAGGTCTTTGGCTGAATCCTTTAGCTACAAGCCTTGCTTTGAAGCGTTCAACAGATCCATCCTTCTTGTGCTTTATCCTATACACCCATTTAGAGCCAATTGCTTTCTTTCCTTGTGAAAGTTCAACTAGAGACCATGTGTTGTTTGACAGATGAGCAGCCATTTCTTCTAACATTGCATCATGCCATTTCTCAGCATGTGGGCTTGTAACAGCCTCTTTATATGTACTTGGCTCAGCTTCAGCCAGGGCATTGTTAGCCTCTTCATCAAAGTCATCCTCCTCTTCCTCTTCATCTGTAGTATCATCTCTAATGGCTTGCTTTGGCTCTCTATGAACTTTCCACCATTCACCAGGAGGTCGTCTATTCCTCTGGGTTCTTCTTTCAGCAATTGGTCTCTCATCTGCTGGAGGCTCAAGGTGGATCTCTTCCTCTTCCTGATTTTCTTGTTGCTGATCCTCTTCCTCTCTATCCTCCTGAGCTCTTCTATCATCATTTTGCAGGGCAGGAATGTGTTCCTGGGGTGCATCTTCCAAGTTCGGTTCTTCTGCTAGTGGTTGAATAGGTGTAACTGGTGGACCTGGTATAGTATCTCCATCATCACTTGAGTTGTTGTTCTGATCCATGTCTGGCAAGACTGGTACTGATGTGGATGGTGATATAGATGATGGTGTAGACTGTGAATGAGTTTGAACCAAGGGCAATTTCCCAACTGTTCTATATGTGTAACGTTCATCAAACTCTGCCCTTTCACTGATTACCACTTTCTTTGTCTCTGGATTCCAGAACTTCCACCCTTTAACACCATCAGGATATCCAATAAAGATGCACTTTTCCATATGTGATCCCAGGTGTGCCCTTTTATCCTTTTGCACCAGCACATAGGCAACACATCCCCATACCCTCAGATGATCCACTCTTGGCTTTTTCTTGTACCACAACTCAAATGGAGTTGCATTTGGTACAGCAGATGTAGGGGTACAATTCCACACATGAACAAGTGCAGCCAGGCATTCAGCCCAAAACATCTTTGGAAGACCAGACTCTTTCAGCATTGCAGTGATCCTTTCATCCATGATTCCATTTGCATGCTCTGCAACTCCATTCTGTTGGGGGCAGTTTCTGACTGTGTATTGGGTTTCAATTCCACATTGCTCTAGAAATCCCAGAAACTCCTTTGACATATATTCACCGCCCTTGTCACATCTGAACACTTTGATTTTACACTCCAACAAGTTCTCAGCCCATGCCTTGAACTGTTTAAATGCTTGGAATGCATCGCTTTTTCTCTTCAAAGGTAGAACTGCTCTAAACCTTGAATGGTCATCAATGAATGTGATCCAGTATTTGTTCCCACTAGGAGATGTGACACCAATATAATGGAGATCAGAATGGATGAGCTCCAGCACATGCTTAGCTCTAGATGTTGATGAAGGAAAAGGATTTGCGCGCATCTTACCAGCTAAGCATGGCTCACATATAGGATCTGGCTTTGCATCAGAGTCTAGCCTAAGGGACATTGGATGGTCCATATGAACAGTCAGTCAGTCCAAACAAGGGGATATTGTAGGGCAAGCCTGTCACACCACTGTCAATGCTACAGATGAACAAATGTCAACTGGGGTGTAGAGTTTGCTTTTGGGGACTAAAGGTCATGGCCAACAGTGCAAGCAATGGCATGGGGAATGGTACTAATGAACCAAGCAAGGAGTCTGTTTGACCTATCCAAATGATGACTATAGTTCAGTTAGATCAATGGACAAAGAAGGCCCTTACTACATATGCTAATATCTATATTGAAGGCAAAAACTACCTTTCAAAATGCTTTTAGGTCAGCCTTGGCAACATCATAATCAGGTATCAATTGACAAAGGAGAAGATAGTATCTGAAAGTAAGTACAGTATTCCAAATTTGAACCATGTGTAGCACCTGTAGACAATCTGAGCTATTCAACTCCATATAGCTATATAGCTATTACTTTCAGTGAACACTATGTTGATGAAATAATTCAGTTGAGCTGAAATCATTTGAAACAGCATCTGAAAAGTTTGACATAAACTATATCAGGAACTCCATGTGACTAATTACATGATACAATTAGCCTTATATGCCATATTAGTAAATATTTCAGGTGTTTCGAAAGGTTTCAACTCAACTGAATTTTGCATCAACTGTTGAATGAAGCGATGAAGTTGATGAAACACTTCTTCAACACTAAGTCCAACAAAATATACAAAGTCTGCTTTGGCACTCTAATTATGCTTGTTCTACTGCACATACACTTGCATTCATGTTTATTTATCTTTTACTTCACTTATTGAACCTACCTATGGTGTATGGGCATGTAGGAGTATGTAAAACGCGTATTTTCGCATTAGTGGACGGTGTTTTAACGTCTCGAGCGTTTCGCGTCACAATAGGTACAAACAAACAGTAATTACTTACATGTCACAGAGAGTTGACACTTGAAACACATTTTCAATACAAAAGTTACTATTATCAACACTTTTGGGTGATCACAGTCAATTGCATTGAGTTCTAGTCATTGTTATTGATCAGTTATAACTGGTAATACTTTGATATAGATTCTAACATCAACATGGTGTATTTGGAGTGGGGTATTGATATTGTCAATGTGCCTATCTCTGATGACTAAGGAGAAGAATATGAGGATCTAGATACAGGAAATCATGCATGCACCAGTTAACCTGTGTACTTTGTTCCTAAGTGTAGAAGAGAAGCCAAATGCAATCATTGATAGTGGAGAAAGTACAGCTATAACAGAATTGGAAAGTCAAAGCTATCAAAGTATAGAATTAAACCTGGAATCTAACCAACAAGATGGACTTGAAAATCAGACTGTTCACAAGTCACAGAGTCAAGGAATCATGCTAGAAGAACCCTGCTGTGTGGAAATTGCAGTAAGAACTTCAAATATAAGGGATCTTAATGTTAAAATCTATATCAAAGTATTACCAACTGACTAATAACAATGACTAGAACTTAATGCAATTGACTGTGATCACCCAAAAGTGTTTGTTGATAATAATGTGCAGGATTCAAGTTGCAAACATATCTTTTGTAGCTAACATGGAGTCGTCATCTTTAATTGAGATCATGCTTGTCATATGAAGGAAAGAGGCAAACTGGAGAACCATTGTAGCTGGTATGCATGAGTTGTGGAAGTTATGAAGTGCTCAAGTTTTGGTGCTCATTTGTGAGCTCACTCACTCTAACATAACAACCACTATGGAAAGCAAAGATATTTTGGTGACTCTGTATACTTCAAGCAATACAACAACAGTTGCTCAATGATCTGATCTTAAATTAAAGCCTTGCCTGGTCTTACCCATGGATAGGGCTTGTAGGTATGGTTTAATCTCAAGTTGTTTGTGGTCAAAATGCTTCAAACAGCATGTGTCTAATATTTTTCTCAATATTTCTCTCAATGGGACATAAGGCTTTGTACTTACCCCCTCCTGAGCAGGCTATGCTCATGTTTGAGAGTAAACAAGGGCATTTCAACATAGAGAATGGTTATGGAGCACCTGCCCCTTTGCCTTGACCAGAGACTGAAGACTATGTCTCTCATCTCTGTAGTTTCTTCTACACTAGAGTGGAACATATGCCCCTTTCTGGTTACTATTACCTTTGCTTTGTTGTTGGACTTCAAAGAGCTGTCTTGCACAATACCTAAATCTGGAAAAGAATGAAGAAACATTGATTAATTTTGAAGATTGAATTTAATCTGAAAGCTTTTGCTGAGTCTAGAATTGTTGGCCATAGTTGTTCCTTTTGATCAGACATGAAGGCAAAGTTGTAGAACTGTAACACATTTGGTTTTCATGGTACAAAAGCTCATATAGAAGATAAACTGCTTATAAAAGTGTTTCTTATAGACATGGAGACTTATAAAAGATGTGCCAGGTCCAGAACATGGATGACTGAGCATTCTGATTACAGAGAAGTTAAACATGACTCTCATTTGTAGATAAATGCCTTAATACAAAGTAAAGATAAATTTTACTAGGCTAAACACCAACCCACAGGCACAGGATCCAACTCCTAAGTCTAAAGAGAGAAATTCCTATTTATTGGTTACACATAAATGACTTATATTTCCCTGATTTGTATGTTTCCTATGGACTATCTCTGTTCCTCGCTTATTCTGCTTGTGTTCTGTCTATTTTCCATCTTTTATTACATATTTCTTTACTTATCTTTCTGGATGATATATATAGATTTGCAGTTTGTAGGTAGAAGAGCAGAGAAGATGTGTTTAACAGCATTTCGTTCTCTTGGTTTTCTTGGTTACCATATGGTTTTCTTTTACAAACATTCTAAAATTAGTTATATGAACACAGATATAAGTTAGATAAATTCTTGTAAAAAAAGGCTCTAGCACCCACTTGTTGAATGAAGTGATGAAGTTGATGAAACACTTCTTCAACACCAAGTCCAACAAAATATACAAAGTCTGCTTTGGCACTCTAATTATGCTTGTTCTACTGCACATACACTTGCATTCATGTTTATTTATCTTTTACTTTACTTATTGTACCTACCTATGGTGTATGGGCATGTAGGAGTATGTAAAGCACGTATTTTCGCATTAGTGGACGGTGTTTTAATGCCTCGAGCGTTCTGCATCACAATAGGTACAAACAAACAGTAATTACTGACATGTCACAGAGAGTTGACACTTGAAACACATTTTCAATACAAAAGTTACTATTATCAACACTTTTGGGTGATCACAGTCAATTGCATTGAGTTCTAGTCATTGTTATTGATCAGTTTAACTAGTAATACTTTGATATAGATCCTAACAGACTGTAACACCAAAGAGATAAAAGGCAAGTAGGTATCAGAGACAACACACCTTTTGTTAAGCCTACTCCATATGATGGATGGTGAGGCAACAAATGTCATGTGAACTGCAATCCACACAGTTTCTGCTCAACTTCAGGCTAAGTGCTCAGCTGTCTTCCACATTCAACAACTGGTCTTCACATGCACCCTTTCTCTCCCTTTCTGATTGTTTCTGGGGCTTTCTGCTCCAATATGTCAGATTGTTATGACCATACTACTCAGACACTGACTTCCAGAGATAACCTTATGTCCAGAAATACCTTGGAAGCATTACCGTATATACTTGGTGTTTTCTAATATTCTGATATGTTTCCTTTTGTGTATATCCCTTTGTTCTGTTCTGTTTAGAGATACTTGGCACTGTACTTGTATATAAGACATAGGATACAGTGTCTGTATCTCTAACAGAATAATAAATGTTATCTCTGCCAATCTCTATACTTCCTCTTCCTTCCTATTCACTCTGAAGCCATGGGTCAGTAGGGCTGTTGTGTAGAACTTCAGCAACTGTTACCATCTGAGGTCCTCCACTTTCTGGTGGTGTTGCAGACTTCTTTTTATACCTCTGGCATGGAACCTAACAGTATTATTCTGTTAACCTGCTGAACTCATGGCATTCTCTGGTCTTTTGCAACCAACTTATGTTCAAGAACCTATCTCCACTCTTACTGCCAAACAACCTTCTCAACTCCTCAACTAGCTGCTCAAGTCCAACAACATTTCAAACAAGAACTCCTGGCATCTGGAGAACAAGCTGCACATGCTGCATGCAACCCTAGGCAGTTTTGTAGACAAATCAAGAGCTACATACCAAATATGGTAGAAGCTGGAGGTGTGACTCACCTTCAAGATCAGAGTTGCCTGGATTAGAAATGTCTGAGTGACTGGATTGTCAATATAGGGACCATATGGGAGCTTAACAGCTTTCCAATATTGATCAGAATATCTCTTGAGCTTTGAGTTGGAATTTTTACTGCTAGTGCAGAACACTAGTGAGGGACATATGGTCCTTGATAGACCCAATAAACTCATCCTAATTCCTCATAGGTCCATCTTTGTGATTGATCTATCTCTTTCCATGTCTTGGTATTCACAACTTCAGAAAAACTCTTTGTGAAGTCACTTAAGGCCTTTACTCTGTGCTTCATTGTGATCTGAGCTGGCCTATAAAATCCTTTCCTCTTTTGACCAAGTCCCCGCTTTTGGCTTTTTTTCTATCTCTCCTCTTTGTTCACAATACCTATCCCACTATCATGTCCTTATGTCAAACTCTTCAACAAAGCCCGGCTCTTTCAAGGTTTCATCAATACCTCCAACTGTGGTGATGCTGCTTCTCAGCAAGAGGTTGTGTAAGTCCTTATTCTTGCTCTTGTCTTTGTGATTTCTGACCTCTAGTTTCTCTAGGGAGGATGAGGTTCTGCTCAAATGTTGGGCAGCTGCAGTGCTCTGTTGCACAGTCTTGGTCTATTTGATGCTCTATGCACAAATGGCCACTACAAAATTTTGAAAACATCATGAAGTATACCCCTCCTTGCTCCTTTGACCTTTGCCTGGTGCAGGCTTTAGCTTTTCACCCCAAAGGGCCTGAGTTTATCCTGCCTTGGTTGTTTCTGCTGCAATTGTCTATTGAGCAGTTGATATATCATGACAGGCTGGAAGAGTGCTTCTATCCAGAGCAATGGGTTTGGTTTTGTCACACCAATACTTTTGCAACATTCCAGGTAAGTTTTTCTGTCCCACTCAAGTTTTCATGATTGCCAACTTTCCACTTCTCAGGTTGTTGATCCCAGCCTTTTGACCAATATGTAATGTGCCCCCCTCACAAAGCGTTTTTGGAGTGTGCTTATGGTGGGAACCTTATTCCCCACCAGCTGTGTACTCATTAATGGTTCTTGGAGAACAACCTCAGGAATTTGCCCAGTAGTGCTAGATACTGGTATATCATTTTCATTAAATCCAGGAATAATAGCTCCTATACAAGATGCTATATCCCAGCAACAACAAGAACAAGAATTACTGTTGAGTCCAACAGATTCAGTGTTAACACCTAGCAGCATGCCATCACTGATCTTGGTATCTAGTTCCAACCCTGATTGAGATGACCCTGAATAACCAGCTAGTGTATCAGAGACAGTGATACAGGAAGAACCTATCCAGAAACTTTCAGTCCTTTCTTGCTGAAAAAATCTGCCTTTTATTCAATGAAGGATATTTGGACCTTTTGCCAGCCTCTCAACATGCCAAGTGCAGTATTACTCTGAAATAGAGAACAGGATGACAGGGGAGTTGATATTTCTGTTCCCCGCAATCAGCCATATACAGGACTATATAGGTAAGCCCATCACAAAGACATATACTATTCAGCATACTAATCAACATCAGTTACAATACAAAACCATACTGAGATCATCAATAACATAGACATAACACAGCTATATAATAGAATACTACAAGGAAACAATACTAGAAATCCATTCCCTACAAGCACCAAGATTGTAGAACAGGAATGTAATATCACCAGTACAGCATCAGTAAACTATGTCGCCATAGACAATAAGGGAGACCCTCTAGACACTTGGAAAAGCTCCAAAATTGATCAAGAATGACACAGATAGTAATGCAGGATGCTGGAATGCAAAAAGAAGAGCCAGTTGTACCAGATGAACAATTGGTTGAGGATACATCAGACATAGATAGTGCACTGCAATGGGAGGATGCAATGTTGGAGGAGATGGCTGCTCGTCTGTCAAACAACACATGGTCTCTAGTTGAACTTCCACAAGGAAAGAAAGCAATTGGCTCTAAATGGGTGTATAGGATTAAGCACAAGAAGGATGGATCTGTTGAACGCTTCAAAGCAAGGCTTGTAGCTAAAGGATTCAGCCAAAGACCTAGATTTGACTATTCTGAGACCTTTGCCTCTACCATGCGACAGGGACAGTGTTTTAACACCTCGAGCGTTCTGCGTCACAATAGGTACAAACAAACAGTAATTACTTACATGTCACAGAGAGTTGACACTTGAAACACATTTTCAATACAAAAGTTACTATTATCAACACTTTTGGGTGATCACAGTCAATTGCATTGAGTTCTAGTCATTGTTATTGATCAGTTTAACTGGTAATACTTTGATATAGATTCTAACACAGTAACCACCCAAGGGATTGATGATGATCAACAAGCAATCCACTCAGAGGTGATTTTCCATCTCTCAACTGGACTTTTCAGCAGCCATAGTGTTGCTACAGAAGTGGAAGGTTCAAGCTGGACATACAGGTAAATTTGCTGCCACCAATTATTCCAATATAATCAGATCCAATGGAATAAGCTAGATAGATTTCTACACTTTACAAAGTTATAATAAAACCCTTCATCAATCACTTAGTTATAGAATAGGTATAGGTACAAGCAGTCCATCCAAAGCTTCTTAGTTATCCCTCTGCCCCTGGAGTTTAGCATTTGATGCATCCTTCATATTCTTGAGCTGATCACAAAGGACTGCATCTACACCCTAAAAGTTCAGGTGTTTGCAGAATCCTGGGAAGGATTCTAAGAGCTAATTGAAATGTGAGTCTCAGGAGATATGCAACTGGAGACGGCATACCACTTCTCTGGCCCTGCTTAGTGCCTAAGGGCTTTTGGTTGCTTGATTTAAGATCAACTTTGAGATGTTCTTAGATTGCATTGTGCCCTGCTTCTACAATGATGTCAGATTGATTGCTAGACAAATACAACTGGCACTTATATGAAGCACTCTGATGAGGGCAGGTTTCTATCTGGAACCTGAAAGAGTAAACCCAAAACAGTCAATTGATCACCTAAATGATTGCTATAGGACAGTTAGGAGAGTCTTTAGGTGCTAATCCTATCCAAATTTGAGGAAATCTACCTGCAATTACACATCTACCCTTCAAGACCATGTATATTGGTTCTTCTGCATATTCCTGATGCTCCTCTTTGTGCTTCAAAATACTACTGTGAGCAATGTGTTAGAATCTATATCAAAGTATTACCAGTTGAACTGATCAATAACAATGACTAGAACTCAATGCAATTGACTGTGATCACCCAAAAGTGTTGATAATAGTAACTTTTGTATTGAAAATATATTCCAAGTGTCAACTCTCTGTGACATGTAAGTAATTACTGTTTGTTTGTACCTATTATGATGCAGATCACTCGAGGCATTAAAGTATCGTCCACTAATGTGAAAATATGTGTTTTACATACTCCTACATGCCCATACACCATAGGTAGGTTCAATAAGTAAAGTAAAAGATAAATAAACATGAATGTAACCTGAATGCAAGTGTATGTGCAGTAGAACAAGCATAATTAGAGTGCCAAAGCAGACTTTGTATATTTTGTTGGACTTAGTGTTGAAGAAGTGTTTCATCAACTTCACCACTTCATTCAACAGTTGGGTCAGGTGCCATCAAAGAAGTGCACTGCCTATATAGACTTGAGATAGTTATATGGTTAGGGTTTCCTTTTTGGTTAAGGCTACAAGGATTTAACATACAGGATGCTTATATCTCACTGCTGACACTTAGACAACATTTAAGCAACAGGGTCCACACTTACACAACACAGTTGAGACTTCACTGGTGCTGTGGACACTTGTGTTGTAACTGCTATGGAGTACATAGCCTGATTTTCCACTGGCTAGGACTCCTGTCGACACTTCAACCATGCTTTCAACACTCTAACAACACTTGATGGATACTGTCAACATAGGGATAGACCAAAATTTCTTTTTTGAGTAAGGTTAGGTTTGGGTGATGTCATTGTTCCAACTTAGATGTTCTTATTGGATGATCAGTGATTACCTTTCTACTCTCATGTTCATTTACTATATATCTCAGGATCTTTGGGACAGCATCTATGACCTTGTCCAGGACATTAGGTTGATGAGAGGGTAGAGTGGCATTTTGCCTGGGATCACCAGGGCCGTAAACTGTCATGTCTTCCAAACTATCTTAATTACTGGAATTGACCACTTGACATTCTTCATGGAGTGTTGTACTACTTGCCCAAAATTGACTAGAGAGCTGACAATTTGAGTGCCAATGTGGGTCTTTAATTTTTCTGTAAGTGTTTACTACTAACTAGGCTTTTGATTGCCAGTGTCTCTTCAAACAAACAGCAAGAGGCCATTCAATGGCTGGGTGCATCTTTGGATAACAGTCATCTTCTCATTTGGCTTACAATTGACATTCCAGTCATACAGCTTGATACTATATTATCAACTGTTAAGGTTATGGGTGGGCTGGGCCACCTACAATACCTGGAAATTAACACCAATGCTGTTGAATGCCTACTGAGACCACTTCTGCAGTTAAGAGGCACAACCTTGTATTGCAAGGCAGGATATAATAAAAATTTTGTGTTGGATGTGGTGTCCAACTGTAACACTTTGGTGTCTCTTGCTCTGGTGAGCTGAACAACAGATGACAACAATGATGAGCCAGATGATGCCACCTTCCTGAGTGATGTTGAGTGATTGGTGTCTTGTTTGTTTCTGGTTAACCATGCTGACAATGCATACTTTCAGGATTATAGGGTGCATCTCTCTGACACTCTGGGTTCCTGTTTGGCACTCAGGTTATTTAAGTGGGATCTGGTACCAAGACTTTGATCACAGACATACAGTGTGCTTTGGACAACTGGAGCCCACTCTTGGACTCTTGTCACCTTTCCAGTAGGTCTTGTATTATTTTTAGCATCAATGAAAGCTTAATGACTGCATAATGGGTAGAATCTGGCATATGACTGAAGTGGAAAGTCAGTGGTAGTGAGCCTGGCAAAGACAGAGATGGTGAGCTTCTCAACTCCAAGGACTGGGAATTCACCTGGGTCAAGTGCCATCCCATTTTCCAGTCTGGGTGAGGGGAGCTATGGATTTTACATGCCTCAATGAGCCATTCAAGCTCTTTGATCATGTCTGGATCTCAGAAGTGGTAAGAATAAGCAAATGAAGAAGAAGGGCTGAAAAAGCTCAAAGAGCAGACATATGTACCTTGCCAACTTCCCTAGTTGCATCCAGAGAAAGCTTCGGAGTGGATATAGTGTCAAGGTATGCTTGCAAAATGATATAGCTTTCTTGAGAAACATCTGGCAGCTCTCCATGAGGAGTTGTGCATGCTTTTTGTAATGTCTCCATTCTTCATCCTGAGCTGCTTTCTTGGCAAGCTTCTGTTGTTGTCACTCTTCTGTTTTTTGTCTTGTCTCTTCCTCCTTCTTCCTTGGCTTCTTGGCAGCTTCTACCATCAGCCTTGCTTTCATGCCAATGTAATTGACATTAATATCCATAATGGGATCATCAACTATCCATATCATTGTCTTCATAAGCTGGAGTTATGTCCACTTCAGATGGAGTAGTCTCATCCAACAGTGCTTGAGGAGCAGAGGGAAAATTTTATAGGATGTTTGTTTCAACAATGGATGATCTGCCACAAGTAACAGACAAAGTGTCTCAGGTTGCAACGACCTGCATTTAGTAACTTGTGACATTGTCTTTGGGTATCATATCTGTGATCTTGTTAAGAAAGTCCCATAATGTGTTATCACTTGATTTGCCGTTGAGAGCCATGTTGATCAACTCCTGCCATGTGAAGGACTTGATGACAGCCAGCTGCAGCAATCAGTTGTTACCCAATCCCAACCATGCCTTGGCTTGAGTAAGTGTAATGTAGTAAAAGATACAAATAATATGCATACCATCAATAAAGCATGTCTTAGGATGTACAGCAATGTCATCATACCCCAAAGCAACACTAATGGGGAAATGCTAAGAGCCAGCTCTAATGGATATTGCCAGAACTTAGGATAATCTCCTATACATTCCACAAGGGTATTGCAATTGTTTTTTATTAAGGAAGCTGAGGAATTTAGTATCAGATGGTCTTTTCTTGTCGAGCGGGCTGCATGCTTACTTGAGCTTTGCCAAAAGAGAATGTCAGAGGCCTGTAATTCTGTCAGCACACAAAATGAAGCAAGGAGCAAAGTCACTTATTACACCTTACAAATGTTGAATGAAGTGATGAAGTTGATGAAACACTTCTTCAACACTAAGTCCAACAAAATATACAAAGTCTGCTTTAGCACTCTAATTATGCTTGTTCTACTTGCACATACACTTGCATTCATGTTTATTTATCTTTTACTTTACTTATTGAACTTACCTATGGTGTATGGGCATGTAGGAGTATGTAAAACGCGTATTTTCGCATTAGTGGACGGTGTTTTAACGCCTCGAGCATTTCGTGTCACAATAGGTACAAAAAAAACAGTAATTACTTACATGTCACAGAGAGTTGACACTTGAAACACATTTTCAATACAAAAGTTACTATTATCAACACTTTTGGGTGATCACAGTCAATTGCATTGAGTTCTAGTCATTGTTATTGATCAGTTATAACTGGTAATACTTTGATATAGATTCTAAAAACAAAACCTGTAAGTGAATTGATAGTATGTCCATGGCAACCAGAGAATTGAAGTGCACAGTGATGAGTTCTTGCTCTTAAGTACCCCAGCACTGTGTCCTGATGGTCATCTTGTGGCCAGTCTGGTCTTTCCATTGGTCCACTCTTGCAGCACCTTCCAGGCAGAGTTGAATTAGCAGTGGCCAGTTGCTTTTTCATGAACACCTGTTCAGAGAGTGAGCAAACTCAAAGGAATACACTATAAAGGTACCCACATTTATCTGCTTTGGGATCACAAACATGTTCTTTGAGACCTCAGAGACAGGATTAAAATCTATTCCCTTTGCCACACAATGAAGGTGGTCAATCAATGCATAGAGAAAGATTGCATGGAAAGAATAATTATCAGCCTTGGAAGCTTGGATGTGGCATCAGTGTAGCAAGAGTACCAGTTGATCACCACTGGTCTGGTTGAAAAATTTGTCACAATGATTGAGCCAAAAGATCAACCTGGTCTGTGGTAGGTGCTGTGAGTATATAGTGAACTACCTTGAATTGTGGATGAAGACCAGTGGCAATTGACTCATACATCGAGATTTGAATATACCAAGGGAATCTAGCCACATCTTTCCAGTTGCTTGGAACATGTTTGGATACTGGTGGGATGTAGATAACCTTCTGTGGCTTCTCCCCACCAACAACCTTCATCGGCTCTAGGATACACTCTGCCACAATCTTTGGGTTGCAGTGTTTTCAGTTTTCATGGGTTGTGCAAGCCTTTTTTTTTTTCAGCCATAGAGAGATGTTGTCAAGAATGGTGGTTGAGTAGAAAGCTAGGAATCTTTTCATGTTTCCCACAGCCACAAGAACAAGGCCCATATCACATGATGAAGTGATGTTGAACAATGTCTCAGTCTGGTCCTTGGGTATTCCTATCCAATAATTTTCCAACTGTAGCACCTAAGCCTCCACTAGTGCCTCCTATCTAATGATTTTACAACTTACAACTGTTGTGCCCAAGCCCACCTCATCCATTACTTTCTGTTTATAGTGTCCATGCCGAGATGACTAACATGCTTGCTGCCTTAACAGCTGTCACATTTCTCTACCTTACTAGAGCACTCATGTAGAGACAGATTTGCAATGGAGAGGGAAGGAAGAAAGGAATCTGTAGACAGGATGAGGGATATTATGTTCTTCTCTTCGTTTTTGCTTACATCCTCTTTGGTTTTCTACTGGTATAGCACATCCAAGCATCCTTCAAAGTGAAAAGACTCATTTATATGTTTCAATGCTTGGCATTGCTCTGGCCTCATTTGCTGGATTGATTTACATATCAAGTGTGTTTTGAGTCTTGAGCTCCAACCAAGTTCCTAGCTCCCATATCATTGATTTGACTTGGTATATAGTCTTGGGGTTATCCAATATGCAAGTCAAATTTAATCCTGGAACATGGATTGAAAAGCTGATCATTATAAGTATGAAACGTGGACCACAATCTCTGAGTCAATGGTAATAGACACAACTTTTCAAACAAGCTCAACAGCCTGTCCACAAACCCACACACAGAGTCATGTTGCTGTCAGTGAAATTTATACAATTACCACCATTCGTTTCTAGGGTTCTACCCAATATTTCTCAATAATTTACCTTGCATTTTTATAATATACTGTCACCTTTATATGGTTACAAAGAGCCAGTGAGGTATTTATCTTTACATTTATTTACCTTAGCTATGTAGTTAGCAGAGTCAGCAGTTGTGACTGGCAAATATGAGACAATTCAAGGTGCTAGATAAAGGGTGGGTAAGTATGGCTTGTATGTAGTTAGCAGAGTCAATCAATTTATAGTTGTTTCTTGTTTGAGTGCTTGGGATTGAATTTTTTTTTAATATAAAGTAGTGGCAGCAAACTCAGTGCTTTGGATTCAATATTTTTTGATATGAAGCACCAACAGTGCTTGGGATCCAATATTTTTTAATTTGAGGCACTTACAAGAATTGCAATTTGTAATCCCTGATCAGGTCTCAAGACCTCACATTCTATTTTTTCTAGTCCATCATCACAGATTGACTGTTAAGTTTTTGTGTTTATTCTTAAGGGAATAGAACCATGTGGTGATACATAGTTGGTTTGCCAATGCAGGTGTGTGCTTTGTGACCTGTTTCAGAACCTAATAACACCATACAAGCCATACTTACCTACCCTTTATCAGCACCTTGAATTGTCTCATATTTGCCAGTCACAACTGCTGCTGTTAAAGCTCCTGTAAAAGAAGCTGATATGTTGTTGTCCTCAGAAAAGAGGGAGTTGTGCAAGTCTTTGGAGGACAGGGGTCATGGACTGACATGTTCTCATCATCCAATGACATATCTATCTGTTGATTAACTGTGTTGAAGTTGATGATAGGTTAGCCTACATCTTCCTCCTCCTCATCTAAACCCATTGTCTGTAAAAGAAATAGTTGCCTTTCAGAGCTTATTGGGTGAACAATGGTGTACATACCTTTATATCATCATCTGAGCTGCAATATCCTTGGTTAACAAACACTTCTTCTAGATTCAGGAAAGGTCTAATGATGTCACATCTGTTCATCTTGCCTGCAGGAAAACTATATCAGCATGCAGGACAACAGACTCTCAAGGCTTCAAGGTGATCTATTAAGTTATTTTGTCTTTTGGACTTTCAATTTCAATAGGATTTCATTTTTACTATTACTATAGTACTACTACCTAAGTAAAAACAGAACTTATATGGACAGAACAACAAGGGGCAGAGCCCAGTGTCATTGATGATGGCAGTAACAAGCAAGGAGTGAAAATTTTTCAAAGTCTGATGTATTGGCCTTGCAAATGTTGGGGGGGGGGCTCATGTGCTTCAGCCTCTCTAACATTTGCAAGGCTAATACTGCTGCACATTAGACTTTGAAAAATTTTCCTCTTTACATGCAATGCCCATCATCTCCCAAGTCACTCCACAGTAAAGTACAAGTACAATAATGCTTCATTCAAAAACTACTTCAATAAATTATTTGGTGCATTCTATGAGTTTTCAATAAATTTGGCTAATTTTTCTGAAAAGATTATGAACAATAGGCACCAAACATATCCTGTAGTACAGTTAAGTGCCACTGTATGGGATGACCAAATTTTATTAGGTACACCTGTTGAATGAGGTGATGAAGTTGATGAAACACTTCTTCAACACTAAGTCCAACAAAATATACAAAGTCTGCTTTGGCACTCTAATTATGCTTGTTCTACTGCACATACACTTGCATTCAGGTTACATTCATGTTTATTCATCTTTTACTTTACTTATTGAACCTACCTATGGTGTATGGGCATGTAGGAGTATGTAAAACACATATTTTTGCATTAGTGGATGGTACTTTCACACCTTGAGCGATCTGTGTCACAATAGGTACAAAAAAACAGTAATTACTTACATGTCACAGAGAGTTGACACTTGGAATATATTTTCAATACAAAAGTTACTATTATCAACACTTTTGGGTGATCACAGTCAATTGCATTGAGTTCTAGTCATTGTTGTTGATCTGTTATAACTGGTAATACTTTGATATAGATTCTAACAGGTTATGGGCCCCAGCCTTTCAAACTGTGCATACAACTGTTGATTCATTATAATTGAATTTGTTACTATTGCGGGTTTTTGCTATTTGACTTGTTACAAGTCAAGTGCTATTGTGCCAGTTCATTCATTGACTGGTTAAACTGTTTATTGTGCATTTATTGCACCTGTGGGTCTATACAACAACCAAAACATCAACATTTACAATGTCAGAATCAACAAGTATACCAAGAATCACATCCTTAAACAACAATGACTATGCTGGCTGGAGAGGTGATACAACTGCATGGCTAATGTGTTGTAAATTGTGGAGATTGGTATCTGGTAGAGAAACAAAACCAGAAGACAAGGAGCTTGCAGAGAAGTGGGAGAGAAGGAAGGAGCAAGCTGCTGAAGAGATCTATCTCTTAGTAGATCAAGACCAAAAAGTACACATCAGGGATATTCAGAATGACCCTGTAAAGATGTGGAAAGCACTGGAGGATGCTCATTTCAATGCCTATGATGACCTCTTCTCAATCCAAAAGAAACAGAATGAGTCACTGTTAGATCATGGGAGTCAGGATTGAAAAGGCAATGTCCAGTATTTGCAATCTAAGGCCATCAGACTTCACAATAGACGAGTTGGACAATGAACTACAAGCTAATGGCTACTCCAATCTGTTATCCAACTTGTTGTTGAAGTCTAGCCTAGACAAAGCCACAATCCTAGAGGCATTCAGAGCAGATGAACAAAACAGGCAGCACCAGGTGGAGCAGGTCAATAGAGCCAATGCAGTTATAAAGGCTCAGGGCAGCAGCAGGTTCAAGGGAAATGGGTTTGGTGGTTCAAGGGGAAATGGCAATGGGCCAAGGAAGAAACCAGGGGTCTGTCATCACTGTCAGGGAGAAGGGCATTGGAGATATGAATGTCCAGAGTTGAAGAAGCAGGGAGAGAACAAGGCAAACAAGGCAGAGGCAGAGACAAAAGTTGTTGAAAGTGCCGGCAGTGCAAGTGCTTTTACTGATTCTGAAATGGATACAATCTCTGATAATTACAAATGGAATACAGACACAGGTGCCACTTCTCATATGACACCACATCGTAGTTGGATATGCAACTACAAATCATATAGAGTTCCTATAAAATTGGCAGATGATAGAGTTATTTATTCAGAGGGCATGGGCACTGTTCTGTTTAGACCTATGATAGATGGTCATCAAAGTAGAGATATAGAATTCAGTAGAGTACTACATGTACCTGCACTCAAAAACAATTTGTTAGCTGTTCTTCATTTGACAAAGAAACACAACTTTCACATACATATTTGGCAAAGTACAATACAGTTTGATATAAATGGACCAGTTCTTTTTACTGCACATATAAATGATAACAATGTTGGATATTTGAATGGTTCTACTGTAGATATAATGGAAAGTGCTTCTTTAGTATCAACTCTGCCTCTTGACCTTGAGCTGTGGCATAAGCACTTCAGTCACTTGAACTATGGTGATATTTCAAAGCTGCTGAAGGAGAAGTTGGTTGAGGGCCTTAGGCTAGACTCTAATGCAAAGCCAGATCCTATATGTGAGCCATGCTTAGCTGGTAAGATGCACGCAAATCCTTTTCCTTCATCAACATCTAGAGCTAAGCATGTGCTGGAGCTCATCCATTCTGATCTCCATTATATTGGTGTCACATCTCCTAGTGGGAACAAATACTGGATCACATTCATTGATGACCATTCAAGGTTTAGAGCAGTTCTACCTTTGAAGAGAAAAAGTGATGCATTCCAAGCATTTAAACAGTTCAAGGCATGGGCTGAGAACTTGTTGGAGTGTAAAATCAAAGTGTTCAGATGTGACAAGGGCGGTGAATATATGTCAAAGGAGTTTCTGGGATTTCTAGAGCAATGTGGAATTGAAACCCAATACACAGTCAGAAACTGCCCCCAACAGAATGGAGTTGCAGAGCATGCAAATGGAATCATGGATGAAAGGATCACTGCAATGCTGAAAGAGTCTGGTCTTCCAAAGATGTTTTGGGCTGAATGCCTGGCTGCACTTGTTCATGTGTGGAATCGTACCCCTACATCTGCTGTACCAAATGCAACTCCATTTGAGTTGTGGTACAAGAAAAAGCCAAGAGTGGATCATCTGAGGGTATGGGGATGTGTTGCCTATGTGCTGGTGCAAAAGGATAAAAGGGCACATCTGGGATCACATATGGAAAAGTGCATCTTTATTGGATATCCTGATGGTGTTAAAGGGTGGAAGTTCTGGAATCCAGAGACAAAGAAAGTGGTAATCAGTGAAAGGGCAGAGTTTGATGAACATTACACATATAGAACAGCTGGGAAATTGCCCTTGGTTTAAACTCATTCACAGTCTACACCATCATCTATATCACCATCTACATCAGTACCAGTCTTGCCAGACATGGATCAGAACGACAACTCAAGTGATGATGGAGATACTATACCAGTTACACCTATTCAACCACTAGCAGAAGAACAGAACTTGGAAGATGCACCCCAGGAACACATCCCTGACCAGCAAAATGATGATAGAAGAGCTCAGGAGGATAGAGAGGAAGAGGATCAGCAACAAGAGAATCAGGAAGAGGAAGAGATCCACCTTGAGCCTCCAGCAGATGAGAGACCAATTGCTGAAAGAAGAACTCAGAGGAATAGATGACCTCCTGGTGAATGGTGGAAAGTTCATAGAGAGCCAAAGCAAGCCATTAGAGATGATACTACAGATGAAGAGGAAGAGGAGGATGACTTTGATGAAGAGGCTAACAATGCCCTGGCTGAAGCTGAGCCAAGTACATATAAAGAGGCTGTTACAAGCCCACATGCTGAGAAATGGCATGATGCAATGTTGGAGGAGATGGCTGCTCGTCTGTCAAGCAACACATGGTCTCTAGTTGAACTTCCACAAGGAAAGAAAGCAATTGGCTCTAAATGGGTGTATAGGATTAAGCACAAGAAGGATGGATCTGTTGAACGCTTCAAAGCAAGGCTTGTAGCTAAAGGATTCAGCCAAAGACCTGGATTTGACTATTCTGAGACCTTTGCCTCTACCATGTGACAGAACACACTCAGGATTGTGTTGGCCCTTGCTGCAATAGAAGACATGCACCTACACTCAGTTGACATATCACATGCATTTATAAACAGTGATATAGACACAGAAATCTACATGAAGCAACCAGAAGGTTTCAAGCAAGGAGGTCCCAGAATAGTCTGCAGGCTGAACAAGTCCCTGTATGGGTTAAAGCAAGCACCACGTCTTTGGGGTGAGAAGCTGGGTAGTGTGCTCATTTGTGCTGGCTTCAAGAAGCTATGCTCTGACCCATCAGTATACATCTATGTGAGAGATGATGTGAAAGTCATTGTACCAGTGTTTGTGGATGATATCACATTTGCTTCCAAGTCAGAGGACATATTAGATGGAATGGTGGCAGAGTTGGCTACTCATTTCAAGCTGCGAGACTTGGGGGCAACATCATACTTGCTAGGAATTGAAGTGACAAGAAACAGAGCAGAGCATAGGCTGTATCTCAGCCAACACCAATATGTCATCAACAAGCTAGAAGAGTTTGGCATGTCAGAATGCAAACCAGTCACTACACCAATGACCCCAAGTCTTGCACTTTCAAAAGCACAGAGTCCACAAACTGAGGAAGAAGCAAATGAGATGGCAGATATCCCTTACATCAGTGCTGTTGGCTCCCTACTATATCTTGCTACCATGACATGGCCAGACATTGCATATGCTGCAAGGAGTACTTGCACAATTCAACTCTAATCCTGGAATGGAACATTGGAAAGCAGTAAAGCATGTCTTTCGATACTTGAAGGGCACAATGGATATGAAGCTGGAATATGGCCCTGGTTCATCATACAATGATCTGTTTGTCACATACTGTGACTCAGACTTTGGTCGCAACAAGGACAATGGGAGGTCAACCACTGGGTACTTTGTGAAACTAGGGTCAGCAGCAGTAAGCTGGAGCAGTAAACTACAACCAGTGGTCATGCTGTCATCTACAGAGGCAGAATACATTGCAGCAGTTGCAGCTGGCAAGGAGATCAAAGCTATGCTGAACTTGCTTGAGGAAATGGGCTATCATAGACCTCAACCAGCCAAGTTGCTTCTTGACAATCAGTCAACAATTAAAGTAGCTAAGAACCCAGAGCATCGTGGAAGGATGAAGCACTTGGACCGACATTATTTCTGGTTGAGGGACAAAGTAGTTGAAGGAATGATAGTGCCAGAGTACCTGCCTACAGATGAGAATGCAGCTGACATGCTCACCAAGGCCTTGGGAAGACCAAAGGTGGAGGAATTTAGGAAAGGAATGGGATTAGTGCTCTGACAGACCTAGAGGGGAGGAAGGATGAAGGAGATTGAGGAAGTGTCTCATCAGGGGGCTGTGATGGACAGAAGAGAGGAGGAAATGATGATGATACACTTCCATGATTGAAGAAGTGTGTCATCAGGGGGCTGTGTTGAATGTAGTGATAAAGTTGATGAAACACTTCTTCAACACTAAGTCCAACAAAATATACAAAGTCCACTTTGGCACTCTAATTATGCTTGTTCTACTGCACATACACTTGCATTCATGTTTATTTATCTTTTACTTTACTTATTGAACCTACCTATGGCGTATGAGCATGTAGGAGTATGTACAGCGCGTATTTTCACATTAGTGGACAGTGTTTTAACGCCTCGAGTGTTCTGCATCACAATAGGTACAAACAAACAGTAATTACTTACATGTCAGAGAGTTGACACTTGGAATACATTTTCAATACAAAAGTTACTATTATCAACACTTTTGGGTGATCACAGTCAATTGCATTGAGTTCTAGTCATTGTTATTGATCAGTTATAACTGGTAATACTTTGATATAGATTCTAACATAATTTTGTCAGTTGACACTAGTCATATTGCTGTAGGCATGATACTATCTCTGGAAGATGAAAATGGGAAAAGAAGTAAAGCTGCGATTTGGGAAAAAGACAAATGTCACGGTGTGACAGGGAGTGACGATGAACCAAACAGCAGTTGCCAAGCTTGCTGCTTGTGAAACTGAACTGGACTGAAAGGGGCCTTGGGCCTGAGTCCAGTGAAGAAAACAAACCCAAGACCGACATTGGAAGGGAGACCAAGATGGAGGCAAAGGAGGGATTGACACAGAGGGAGAAAAAATGGGCCCGCAGGTGTTGAAAGTTGAAGGTCAGAGGTGGTGGAAATTGAGCAAAGGATATGAGAGTCAATGTAGAGTTTTGTTGTACCAATGAGAACCAACGGCAGGAATGATGCCTGGACCAAGGTCCGAGCACACCGAGTCTGAAAAGCAATGAAAGTGAGGGGGGAAAGTGGGTTTGATTCTCACTGTTGGAAAATGTCTGCATTGGGCGGAGGATAGATGGATTGAGGGCTTAAGGGTAGAGCTGGCATACTGGAATGGACAATGAGAGTGTGAGTGCAAGAGACAGAATATCCACGTGCTGAGTGTGTGTACAGATAGGTATGTAACGTCACTCAGTGCGGCTCGTTCCTGGACAGTGACATTTTTGGTACCTTGGAGTTTGGTAACGATGAGCTAGCTCTTAATGGGCTGTGAAATCGTCTTTGCTGTCTTTTTCTCTCTTTCTCTTGTGCACTGAAGGATTTCTGGAGAGGAAAAAAAGACGGAAACCTTCATGTGGTAAGACATGGCTAATGCCCCTCTTGGTTCACCTTTGTTGATCCTTTTCTCAAGGTGTCTTGCATCATCTCGGTATGTGTCCAAACACTCCCTGATGCTGTTCTCATCTCCTAACCACTACTCAGCAGTCAGAATGAAAAGGCAATACACTGATTCAGGGTTTGTCTAGGCCAGAGCAATATTCTTCAGTTCTGGTGAGTGGAAGGGTCCTTGTTAGTACTCCTTTGTGGTGCTGGGCTCACATTTGGTTGTATGAAAGCCTATGCAGGTCGGACTCATGTTCACCAACATCCCCATTCCTATCTCCCATGGCTGATATACCTGCCAAAACTGATGTTTGACAACGCGGCTCTCCTGTTAACCCCGCAGACATTGAGCTACAGAATAAGCACCCAAACGATTCATCTCTGTCTCCACCTCCTTCAAGTCTTTCTACTCCACCTCTTCCTACTCCACCTCTTCCCAACATTGCAGCCCTATCCATGGCTCACAATCCTGCCAACCCAGCACTTGCATTTACAAATCTGGGCTTGAAGCAGGCTTGTCTGGAGTAAACAACTGATGCCAGCTATGTCAATGGTATTGACGTAGACTTGGACTTAGAGGACGCACAATTCATAGAAGCGGATGATGGCGATCTTAGCCCTGACAAAGATGACTTTGACCTTGACGTTGATGATGACAAGACGGCTGCATCTGGATCCTCTGCTACTGGGGTCAGTCAGCCGATCTTATACGGATTTTATAAAGGCAATGGGAGACGTACCCAATGGCATATTATAAAGGCTCTCATAGGCTAATGGGTAGACCAAATAGACAGTATTTGATGGAATAATGTATTATTATTGCGCTTTTTACTACCAAAAAAGACAGGAGCTTTGGGGAAAAGTATCAGACCGCTTTTTGGGTTCCAAAAATGGCAGGAGAGGGATTCCCAAGCCCTAGGAAACCCTAACAGGGTGTTTGAGGTGCTTTTGGGTGCTTTTGGGTGCTTTTTTGAGCGCTTTTTTAACAGGAAAATTATTCCCGCACCTCCTGACATCATCTGGCATGCCTCCTGATGCCTCCTTGCTCTGCTTTTTGCTTCCAAAAATAGAAGGTGCCCTTACCTCACTTTTTTCCACCTACAATCAATGCATTGGGGGGCTATTGGGGCATGCTGGGGGGCTATTGGGGCATGCTGGGGGGCTATAAAAATCGCATTTTTGAGAGAATGTGTTCTAATATGTCCTAGAAGTATGCCCCTGCAATTGGAGAGCAGGGGAATGCAAAAAAAGTGGTCCAAATATGGTAATTCAGGAAAATGGCCTATTGGATCTTGGGCTACAGGGCAGATATTGACATGGGGTAAGTTGGAGGACCTAGATACATTAAATATAAGCCTGGGCATACCAAATAGTACATGGATTAGTGGGATAATAGTGTTTAAATACCTAAAATACTGAAAATCTCTGAAATTGGGGGAATAAAATTACAGGGTGGGATGTAATGCAGCTGGGGCTCAGATATTGTGGATGAGGGATGATATATATGTCCCCTGGATGGGTTTACTATGGAATGCCGGACGTTTTTGGTTCGGATATATCTCGAACTGCTGATATATCCGAATGCTCACGTCATGCTAACCTCTCATAACATCTGCTAACGTCTGTTAACCCAAAACACCCGCCCCGCAACCTCAATATATCTATGCCAGTCGTAAGTACAAAGTACACCTCTACTATGCGGTGGTCCCCGAACTCCGAGTCATACATTCCAGAAAGACGTAAGAGTACTCTGCCCCTGCACCATCACCCGTCTATTGCTTCGCGTCACTACTCTCCTGATGTTTGCATCAGACAATGCACTGTTTCCGCTGGTGCTACTTGGTGCTGGTGCTGGTGCTGATGACTTCTTCCGATGTCAACGGGTACTCATTACTGACCTCCGCTTCTTCAGTCGCAGAATAAAGGGTAACTTGGACTTGAGTGGTCGCACAAATCGGCTGTGACCTGAGAATACAACACGACGCCTGCCAGGTGCTATCACCAGTCCCCTCTTCTTGTCCACATCTGTCGCCCTCTGTAAGCCTTCTAATATGTGTTTCTCTGTCCAGCTTAATGAAACTGGCAGCTTGAAGCTGAATGGGCCGACTGTCGTAGTGTTAGTAACATGTCGGATATCGTCTTTATCTTCAAAACGTTGCAGCGTCTATATAACATTTCAGTCAATATTCCAAGTTTAAAGGCACTTGACATACAATATCAATATTCCATGATGTCGGTATCTTAGCCACAAATGGAGTATAATATGCATTCGGGTAAGAAAAGATATAGTTGGGTATACGGATAGTGTTTTTCCGTGGCTGTAGGGGAACTGGACTTATTGAACCAGATGATTGAGATACTGCAAATTACATTAGACACTCGTACCAAACCACTTGAATAGAGGAAGACTAACATCGAGCTGATCCTGTTTTTGTGAGGACCGCTTCCGGATGAAGTAGATTCATCTTGTGGGCTTCTTCAAGCCATGCCGCATCCACAGAGACATGAGAGCGCTTATAGCAGAAGACTCCTTGTGAAACAAACTTTTGATGAGCCTTGGATTGCATATGAATGAGGGAATTAGGTGCTGTGCAAGACATATATGGAAGTGTAGTAGCGAGATTTTGCATCCGTTTACAATGTTCAAAGATTCCGTTGTAGAGCCTAGACCATATAGCATCGCTGGTGCAGACTTGAGACACTGATAGCACAGGATGTATGAAATTCCTTGCAAGAAGGTCGCAGGCTTCTTGAGCGCCAAACCCATTGAAGACATTCTGGGAGTCTCGTATGCACATATAGATAGTTGTAGTTTCCTTCTTTCCAGCGTTTCGGATACGGAAGTTGCGGAGGGCCTGTGCTGCAGCATCTGGTTCACGAAGCATACATGGACCATGCTTGACGCTCCATAGATACTTCCAAATCTGTTACGATATGAGTAATGTATCTGTATCGAATATAAGAAAAAGAAAATACCTGAGACGTTGGCTCAAAATCGCTCAGTTTACAGGGACTCTTGAGTTGCATGACATGAAACTTGATCTGGACATTATGGTCACAGAAAACAAGTGTCCAATCTGGTCGTCGGAAGGAAGCCTGTACTGAAAGCAATGGCTCTGCACCGGCTGGTCCCAAGACAAACTTATGTGGAACTCGGTAGGCAAGTGATTTCTCTCCGCGTTGGACAGGCTCCTGAGCTACGATTTCATCAAAATGTGGTGTTTGCATCCAGAAACAGTGGCCCTCCATTGCGAAATGAATGCGTATAACTAACTGCTCTAATGTGAGATAGACAAGTCATGAAATGATCATCTACGCACTCTGTTAATTCCAATAACCAACTCTTTACCCCTAACTTGCGCATATAGCCGTCCTGTTCGTTGTGCCACTGGAATAGCATTGAAAGCCTCAGCCACTCGTCGTCCATTTGACAGTGTGACTGGAGCCTGTTTCTTCGATACTTGTAGTATAGATTCCTAATTTGATTTCAGAGAATAAACTAGAACTAGTGATAGCATACGTACACGATTGCATGTTGAGCACAATCCCTGTCCTTGTCCTTGAGGTAGCAGCAATTCAAAGACATCTGAGCGAGGAGGGACGATATGGTATTCTACTGTATGTCGATCCTTCCCTGCATTTTCATTTGCATGGCATGAGACATGGAATCGGAAAACTCCTTCAAAGCATAGTCAGAAACAATAATATTAATATGAAAGTATGTTCAGTGGCACCATATTCCTGAGGGTGTTCAGGAGGTTTACAGGAGCACCTGCCTGACCTATTAGCTATATGCAAGATTTCCAGAAGGAAATGAAGCAAGCATAGACGTTCTGGCATGAAAAGAGTAGTAGACCTGTTGGTTCTGATTTGAAGTGATGCGTGAGAGATAAAGTCAGTTCTCTGCCTGAAATGATCACTCGTCTATCTATCTATCTATATTGTAAAAACGGGGAATAGTGCATGGAGACAATTCATGCCCTAGAAAGGATACAAAATGAAAGCTTGAGATCACTTTTCTCTTTTGATTAATTGTCAAATTTGCCACAGGAGTCCTGTTTGACCTCCGAAATCGAGGCCAAGTTTGCAGGATCAACCAACTATCCAAAACGAGACAGGGGCCCCGGGCAGATACTCTTTCATCCCACTTCCACTTGCGTTGGAAGAATCTTAATTACGACAGCTGATTTGCACTCTATACTCTCTGGCAACATTATCAATCAATTTTACGACCTCAAATACCCCTTCAGCCAACCCTACCTTGTCTGATTCCATCCAGAAATAGGTGCCCAATATTTCGAAGATTTTTGGGGAAGGCACCATCTGTGTGATTTCGTTTGGACGTCGCATGCTATGGCGGCGTTATCGAACGACTCTAGGACCTCAAATACACCTTTTGCCAACTTTACCCCGTCCAATTCCGTCCAGAAATGGTTGCTAGAGATGGGTGGTAATTTTCGGAGATTTTTGGGGAAGGCATTGTCTGTGCGATTTCGTTCGGACGTCGGACGCTATGGCGACATGAGCGATCGACTCTAGGACTCCAAATACCTCTCTTGCCAACTTTACCCTGTCTGATTCCGTCCAGAAATGGTTGCTGGAGATGGGTGGCCAATTTCAGAGATTTTGGGGGAAGGCATTGTCTGTGTGATTTCGTTCGGACGTCAGACGCTACGGCAGCATTAGCAATCAACTCTAGGACCTCAAATACACCTCTCGCCAACTTTACCCCGTCCGATTCCGTCCAGTAATGGTTGCTGGAGATGGGTGGCAATTTTCGAAGATTTTGGGGGAAGGCATCATCTGTGCGATTCCGTTCGGATGTCGCATGCTACGGCGGCGTCAGCGATCGACTCTAGGACCCCAAATACTTGCCTCGCCAACTTTACCCTGTCCGATTCTGCCCAGAAATGGTTGCTGGACATAGGTGGCCAATTTCGGAGATTTTTGGGGAAGGCATCATCTGTGCGATTTCGCTTGGACGTCGCACGTTACACCAACATTGTCAATTGATTCTAGGACCTCAAATACCTCTTTTCCCAACTTTACCCTGTTCGATTTTGTTCAGAAATGATTGCAGGAGATAGGTGGTATTTTTGGGAGTTTGATGTACAACCGTGTAATGTGTACATTGATTGTAATTGAAGGTACTACGAATTTCCTGCCACACTAATGTCCATGTCCTGTGTTCCCTGGTGTCCTATGGAGGCCACTGGTACACCAGTGACTGTTACTTTGTCCAAGCGCCCATCCTTAGTAACCGTAACCGCTTTCCACCAATCCATGAACCATTCCGGTATAACCTCCTTTTCTGGTGTAACATCGCCAACTACTAGTGAAGCTGAAAACCAGTCACAGTATTGATTACACTGGTGTTGTCCTGGAAAGCAATCCACAGCATCAGACAGGTTTCCGTCTCCGAAGATACCGTGGTTTGAGTTGGCGTTCACTGGCCTAACAAGGACATGGTTATCTATGAGTGCTCAATGTTATAGCAAGTCAGACTCACCTTCGCGTCATAACCTGTGGATCTGTTAGCAAGTTCTCAGAACCTGGACAGATGAATCAGCAATGAGTATACGCTCTCAGTAGAAATACACACCTTGCCAATCGGATACAAAAGCATTTCCCATTGTAGCTGCCATTTGTACATGCTGTAGAAAACAGAAGAATTGCGCGGTGTTGTAGTGACTGAGGTTGTCAGTTTTGTCGAATAGTGGCTGAGCAATCCTGTTACTGATAAACTTGACGAATGGATCATAGATAATATCTTCAATTAGGAAAGTTTGCGCTGAGTCTTTGTCTTCCGCAACAATGGCTGTCACAAACTTGGGCTCGAGAAGCGGTTGAGGTGGAGGCATGTGTTTGGCAGCTGCTTGGGCTATATCCAAAGCAAGATATGTGAGTGAGGTGGCCCATGACAGAGTCAAGGCTTCGGTAGAAATCCGTTGTGCTTCTGTCACAGATCCATAATATCGTAAACGTATACCATTCTGGCCTGAACCGGGAACGATAACACGTTTGACAACCATATCGATTGCATGTTCTTTTTCCATACTACGTGTACCTCCTTCAAAGCAAATACATCCATGAAATGCAACTTTGAAGGCACCACGTCCGTATTCTTTGGGCTTCTTCGGGAGCCAAAGCTTTCCCTGTACAACCTGGCCTTTCCACGACGTTTCTCCAGAAATTAAATCATGCCAGGAAAAGATCATGATTGTCGTGATCTTGATAGAACGAGAGGCGTCAGATCCTGTTGTACCTGAACTAAGCAGTGAGAGTGGATACGAGAATTAATGAGAAACTACCCACCGAAACTTTGTGAAGTTCCCCCATGTGTAATAGCGTTGCGGAACTGCTCTGGTGTAGCGTTCGACAGGTCAGAAGAGGAATTTGTACTGTCTTTTCTGTGCTTTATCAGGGGAAGTAAAGAGGTAGATAATGAACCGGTGACAGATGGCTGCGACCTAGATTAGAATAACACTCTAAATTTATAGTTGTTGTTGATCTGACTCACCGTACGCGATCTCTTGCTACTTGCATTTGGCTCGGATGGTTCCCTGTGTGTCACTATGGGTTGCCTTATGGGCTGCCTTTGTGACATCGTCACTACCATGACATTATAAGATTAGAAGATTATTGAGTTATAACTACTCACAGGTGATTAAGGCTTTTTTTCCTAATGACTGTACATCTGACTCAGCGACTGTGTTTTTGGAGCTTTCGTTGCGCTATGGACATTGAGACTTGAAAACAGATCACTAGATTAGAGGATACTCACTGCTTTCCAGAACATGTAATTGTTCCAGTCTGAAGCGGAGATACATATACAGATCTCGACCATATTAGGGGGCTTGAAGTCAAGTTTGCCAGTTTTCTGATTCTTTTTGTAGAACTTCTGAGTCTGGAAGATGTATTGAATGTGCCTAGGAACAGTTCGCAGGTCACAGCCTTTAGGGCCATAAGCGTTTATTGACATGGAACCGATCTCCCATTGATAGTCTTGATCAAAATCGTTCAGTTGTGCGGATGCAACTTCTTCGGCTTTCTGAATAAGCACTTCGGTAGAGCTCATGCAATCAAAAAATGGGCTGGTCCGAGCCTATACAAAGTAAATCAGTTGATCGTTACGTCCATGACTGATATGAATGTGAGAAGATGGAGAAGACGGAGAGAATTGCATACATCAATCAAGGTTCCCTTGCCATCCTTTCCTTCGTGCATGTGCATCAACTTGATTCGAAGCTCAGTCTGAAAAGCTGAGCTAGAAAAGCCTGAACTGGCCCAACGTGCCATGTGTAATGGTCGGTCCACATGATTTACATTGTATCCAATGTGTCCAAGCTCGTGAGGTGGAGGGAGCACGTTGCTCATTGCCTTGACTTGACGTTGGGCAGGGGTTGACCCTAAACCATCTTGGTAAATAACAGAGCCTCTGATAAATATACACGACACTAACCACTTTTCCGGGCATTAGCAGCGAGCCTATCAATTTCATTGATATTAGGTTTACGATGGGCTGAGCTACTGGAGCTTGAAACGGACAGCTGTAGCTCTTGGCGTACAGCACCTAAATCGTAATGCAGACTAAACAAACAGCAGTAGATAAAAGGAGTGTTGACACGTACGTTCAATCTCCAATTTCTCCCTTATCTCCTCCTCCAATTTTTTTCGCCTCTTCTCCGTGTAATGTGCTTCACATCTCAGGCAGATACGCCTATCTGCACCTCCAGCACTGCTCTTGACGACAGCAAATTTTTCGCCAGCCTTAATAGTCTGGTCAGGACTTTTGCATCCTTCTCCTCGTTGGCATTTAATGTCGGTATGTGCAATAACATCAGCGGTAAAGTCTGCGAGCATGAGGGGAGACAACGATGAAGAGAAAGAGAGGCAAGACTGTGACATTCAGGTGTCACAGGAAATCACATTCTTCAAAGCTAACGCTGACTCATTCCGACTTTTGCTCCTTTTACTATGCCTAACCCGCATGGCAAGAATGGTGCTAATCCTGGTGAGCCCTTCTTGTTTCTCAAACAACTATATTCACGATGCAAGCGTCATGGATTAGTACCTCTACAGGAGATTGCTCACATTATTCGGAAATACTGGAAGACAAAGAGCAACAAAGAATTGCTAGAGTTGATAGCAAGTGAATATGGGCTCTCTCAGAAAGGATATACTCTGGGGTATGGTTTATATATCACTCGTCTTTCTGAAACACATGTGTTTCCAGACGTAATCGCCTCTTTGAATATAGAAAGACATTAGGGTGTCTTAAATCACGCATGCAGAACCATTCAAAAGAGTCTATCAGGCCAGCAATGCAGGAACTAAGGCAGATTTATCCTAACAATGGCTATAAAGAGCTACGTGATGCTTTACTTGAGGAAAAGGGTATAGCGGTGACACGGTAAGACATCTCAACAACTGAGATACGATTGACTGATGAATCAATAGGCGTGTGTTTTTTGAGTATTGTGCAGTATATGAGCCAGATTTGCTGCGACAGCGACGACGTGGACATGGGAAATATAAGAGAAAAAATTTCTACTGTGCCGGTTCGTCAAATACTATGTCTTCTACCTCCAATCTCAGTACACATTGCAGGAGTCATGGACTTGATCGTGATAGATCAACACGACAAGTGGAAGTATCTCTTTGGGCTAGCATTACATACAGGATTAGATCCGTATCCGAATGAAATGCTCTGGCTCAAGATATGGTGGAACAACAACAATCCAATGCTAATTTTGAGCTACTACATAACGTTCTTGAAAAACAGAGGAGGTAATTCAGGTCCTTTTCACTTGTGATACAGACACTTACTCGCAAAATCTAGCAACTTCATTAATCACTCAGAGCGATCTGGGCACAGAAAATGTCCTGATTGCACGGGCTCATACATATCTTCGACACCGCTATGATCCTGGCCTAGAAGGTACATTGCAGCACCGTTATAAAGGGGAGAAGCAGAATGTAAAACTGGAAATTGCTTGGAGCCTGCTTCGTAAAACTTGGGTTCCAGGGTTCGAACAGATTCTCCAGCAGGGTCTGATTAACAATTGGTATAATCCTATCAATATTGTTGAACGGTATGAGCTAATGATCTATCAAGATTTGCCTAGCGCTAATGTTATAATATAGCCTTGTGTTCAGATGGGTTTTCATTCCATGGCTCCAAGCGGAACTGGACTTTTACATGCAACGATGGAATGGCAGAAAAAAACGCCGTGACAAGAAGAAGATCTTACCTCATGGTGTGCCAAATGAAATCGCTCAACACCCAGAGCGTTTCGGTGCAGTCAGTTTCGCTGTGAGTGATCCTTTATACGTGACTACTACAAAATTAACTAGAGTGGAGATATAGGTTAAGATTGAACAAGACACCGTGAAGGAGCTAGAAGAAATTTATATTGAGAAGACAAATCCAGTGTTTTATCTTGTCCCACCAGAGATGGAGATCCTTCTCAAGCGGTATCATCAAGAGTGCGGTTCTCCAATGGTCAACCGACAGAACTGCTGGGACGTTTACAAGTGTCTGATGGTTGCATTCTCACATGAGTACCCAAACGGATTGGACCAAGTAACTGCAAACCAATGGACACAGATGGACATTAATGCGTCAAAGGGCGGAGACGATCGGCTGCCAGATCAGTGGCATTCACCTCCTCAACGCATGTTTAGTGATGGAACACCATATCTAGGAGGAGCTTTTGGAGGAATTGGACCTGGTACGTCGAAAGCCTTATTGGATCCTTTCCACGCTGCTCACAACTTCAATGAAGAGCACGAGGAGGATGCTCTATTTGCTGATTTCTCGGACGAAGAGCCCGACAAAGGCCCATACAACTCAGACTACTCCTGCGATGAAAGTGACTCTGATAGTGATGATGGTGAAAAGGGTATTGAAGAGAAAGCTGTGGAGGAAACATTGTTGGCAGACTTCACAGACGAAGAGTGACATCCGCACGAGTCTTACTTGACAACTTGAAAATACAATAAATAATTATTTATTTTCTTCAACGGCTCAGATTGTCCATATCAAGTAACTACTTACGTGACGCACCATCACCCAGAAATGATATCCGAACCAAAAACGTCCGGCATTCCATAGTTTACAATCCTGGATGGGTTTACAATCCTGGAGAGCTAGCTATTTTTCCAGATTTACTACACTCACATTTGCTTTTTTTAGACATTGGTAATACTGTATTACAGGGAATCATTGGAATAGGCTAATACTTGTTCATAACCCACTCTGTGGTGTACAGATGACAAATATATACTTGCCCAAGCACTCCTGTATGTGCAACACCTTGTTCAATCCAATGTATTGTACAGTTATGTAACACAGGCAGTAGTACATGAATAGCACCTCAGGGAAGCATCCCAGCACCAAGGGGAGTTCAGAATCAAGTTCAGGCACCCAAAATACACTTTCCTACCATGAAAGGACATTTTCTGAATACAACTGTATGTTGCTACATAAAAAATACATAAAAAATCGCATTTTTAGGGGTTTTTTTGTACTGGAGCATGGGGATTGCTCCTAAAATCACCAAAAATAAATGAGAGACCGTTCACTATGCATAGAGCAGGAATATCAATTGCATCCATGGATTCCATGACAGGAATCCTTATGCCAGATGCATCAATTCTTGTACAATTACAGAAAACATGTAATATGGATGTAGTATTGCAGGGATTGATCTGGGGGCTTGGGGAACCTCAAAATCAAATTCAGGATGAAAAATCAGTCAAGAATATGTCCAGGGTTGAAGGAAATCCATTCACAATTGACTTCAATATGCATATATCAAGTTAAATGCACAAGTATATGTGCAACATATGTTAACTTTAAGCATAAAACTTGTCAGATACATCTCTCAAGCTACAGTGATTGGATTTCCTTCAACCCTGGACATATTCTTGACTGATTTTTCATCCTGAATTTGATTTTGAGGTTCCCCAAGCCCCCAGATCAATCCCTGCAATACTACATCCATATTACATGTTTTCTGTAATTGTACAAGAATTGATGCATCTGGCATAAGGATTCCTGTCATGGAATCCATGGATGCAATTGATATTCCTGCTCTATGCATAGTGAACGGTCTCTCATTTATTTTTGGTGATTTTAGGAGCAATCCCCATGCTCCAGTACAAAAAAACCCCTAAAAATGCGATTTTTTATGTATTTTTTATGTAGCAACATACAGTTGTATTCAGAAAATGTCCTTTCATGGTAGGAAAGTGTATTTTGGGTGCCTGAACTTGATTCTGAACTCCCCTTGGTGCTGGGATGCTTCCCTGAGGTGCTATTCATGTACTACTGCCTGTGTTACATAACTGTACAATACATTGGATTGAACAAGGTGTTGCACATACAGGAGTGCTTGGGCAAGTATATATTTGTCATCTGTACACCACAGAGTGGGTTATGAACAAGTATTAGCCTATTCCAATGATTCCCTGTAATACAGTATTACCAATGTCTAAAAAAAGCAAATTTGAGTGTAGTAAATCTGGAAAAATAGCTAGCTCTCCAGGATTGTAAACCCATCCAGGGGACATATATATCATCCCTCATCCACAATATCTGAGCCCCAGCTGCATTACATCCCACCCTGTAATTTTATTCCCCCAATTTCAGAGATTTTCAGTATTTTAGGTATTTAAACACTATTATCCCACTAATCCATGTACTATTTGGTATGCCCAGGCTTATATTTAATGTATCTAGGTCCTCCAACTTACCCCATGTCAATATCTGCCCTGTAGCCCAAGATCCAATAGGCCATTTTCCTGAATTACCATATTTGGACCACTTTTTTTGCATTCCCCTGCTCTCCAATTGCAGGGGCATACTTCTAGGACATATTAGAACACATTCTCTCAAAAATGCGATTTTTATAGCCCCCCAGCATGCCCCAATAGCCCCCCAATGCATTGATTGTAGGTGGAAAAAAGTGAGGTAAGGGCACCTTCTATTTTTGGAAGCAAAAAGCAGAGCAAGGAGGCATCAGGAGGCATGCCAGATGATGTCAGGAGGTGCGGGAATAATTTTCCTGTTAAAAAAGCGCTCAAAAAAGCACCCAAAAGCACCTCAAACACCCTGTTAGGGTTTCCTAGGGCTTGGGAATCCCTCTCCTGCCATTTTTGGAACCCAAAAAGCGGTCTGATACTTTTCCCCAAAGCTCCTGTCTTTTTTGGTAGTAAAAAGCGCAATAATAATACATTATTCCATCAAATACTGTCTATTTGGTCTACCCATTAGCCTATGAGAGCCTTTATAATATGCCATTGGGTACGTCTCCCATTGCCTTTATAAAATCTGTACAAGGTCGGCTAAACTTCTTTGGATTTGGCCCAGGTGTTGTACCGGATAATATGCTACCCGGTCATGTATCAGCTTCAATAGTATCCCATATTTATTGTTAACTTACTTGTAGAAAAAAGCATCATTGTCCGTTCCCTTGTTGTAACTAGCAGAAACAAATGAACAGCGGGTATCTGTAGCTCGAGCAATTGTGTCCACCATGCTTTGGAGTTTAGCTCCCATCTGACTTTGAAGTCTGAAACAGACACTTCATTAGCTATAGTGTATGAGAAAAGTGAATTGCTGACATTGGTATATTCTGGGGCTTTGCTATACCCTCACCATGAGCTTGTTTTTCATAATCTTCACGCCTGGTCTCGTATACAGCTTCTGCCTTTTGATGTACTTTCTCCTTTGTTGCATCATCCTCTTCAGCAAACAATTTGGCAGCAACATGGACGGAGTGGGCAAGGCGATAGGTTTCATCATTGTCATCACCATAGAGCTTGGTAAGTCTGTTTGCAATCTTCTCCTTGAATTCCTCCTGCCCCTGGTAGATTTTGAAGTCAGGAACGTGACGGGATGCTGGACCTTGATCTTTGTTAAGATGTTGGATAAGCCCGGTCCAGACCTTGTCTTGACTTGTGACAGCCTTCTCTTTGGTGGCTCAAGTGCTGAACCATGTTTTCAATCGCTAGGTACCACGCATTAGTGTTAGGACTATGCAAGAAGAGAGCAAGAGAGCACGGCCGACGACAGACAGAACGTCGTACAAGGAGAAGACCATGCGAGGAGAGTAATCGCTGAAGCTATCAGCAACAGCACTGATGCACTATGCAGGATGAGAGCGCACAAGGGAGATGTCTCGTATGGAGAGTGAGATATAGAGACGGCAGAGACCAAGTGTCTCGGCTGTAGAGCAAGAGGATGATAGAGATGAGAGTAGCAGAGAACAATGTTAATTTTCTACTTAGGTTACTCGGTATAATACATCTAGTTTATATACTATAGATATACGTGGGTGCATGGGTATCAGGTGTAGTCCATGAGGTATATGTGTCAAGAAGGCGCATGCAAGAGACGGACATTAATAGCAACATGGAATATGATAGCGAGATGAAACAGAGATGAAAGTAGAGAGCCGATAGACGGTGTACGGAACACATGAGGTCGGATGAGGAGAAGGAATGGGACTCCTTCGGATGAGATGTTGTCTGAAGTCATACAAATGTAACAATTAGTATCGACAATATCAATCAGGATATCATAGCCATACCTCATCAGTAGTGCCTCAAGCAATCAAAATATTGTCAGCTTCGGAACATTGATTCTTCTTCCGTTTCTTTGTTCCTGGCACGGGCGTGTGAGCTGTATCAATAGCACCAGGAACATCAGGGGAATGCAAAGATGTTGTGGTCTGAAGAGATGGCTGAGATGTTCCAATGATGGTGGGAACTACATCAACGACATCTGACGTAGTGCTGTCGGAATTACTGGATGATTGATGATGGGTATTACTGTCCTTATCTACAACAGGAGCAGCGTGATCTGTCATAATGGGAGTAGAGGTGGGATTGGAAGTGCAGGCGTCAGAGCTTTTGGCAATCTGAGAAAGAGTAGCGGTTGCAGAGGATGTATCCTGATCTTAACCCTCGACAACTGGAGCAGGCATTGTAGAGGCTTCAGGTGTATCTTTGTTGGAATGCTCTGCTACTGGAATAGCAGTAGCAGAAGCACCAGACATGTTCTGGTTGGAGTGCTCTGCAACAAGGGTCCCAGAGCCCAATACAGTGCTATTATCTGTAAACAGTAAGTAAAGGAAATTGAAGATAACAATAATAATCCTACCTGGACCATCAGGTTTCTCAGATGTGACATTTGCTTCAGCACAGTCAGCAGCTGGCAGTGGTCCAGCAATAGGTTTGCTGTCTGTCCGTATCATCAGCATGGGCAAATAAGAAGAAAGACTATTCGTACCTGGTACAAAAAGACACGAATCGTCATCTGCTGGTAGGTCAACCCTGGCAGGCTTGATATTACAACACTTCCTTACTTCATCGAGCATCCCTTGCTCAGCAGGAGTGAGAGGAGTGAATTGGGTTCTCCAGGCTCTAAAGAAGCATGCCTAGAAAGAACCTCTATTACCTCGAGAGGAGGATATGTACTCTGGAGCCCAAGACTCCAGGATGGTGAAAGGTTGACCTTGAAAGATACCTGGATTTCCGTGTTTTTCAGGCTCCTTTGGCTGCTTCTCTCTTCTTCTTCTGCAAGTGCCGCCCATTGAAATATAATAGTGTGTTGGAATAAGAGGAGGTAAAGTAGGTAGAGATAGTTGAGGTGGCGAATTGAGATGTTCAAGGTGGCAGAGTGAGAGTAGAATGGTGCCAGCAGAGAACCTGGAATGGTAGGTGAGGTGATGAGAGGAACAGAAAACGGCATGCCATGAGTGAAGACTAGATCTCTGGAGCTTTTGAGTACATTTGGAGATGCATGCCGAGAGAACGTTCACAACTGTTAATCGGGTTAGTGAGCAAAGGGAGCTATGAACCATACAACGCACCAGAAGCAAGTCTCATGAACACAACCCAAACAACATCACACTGGATGGTGTACACATAGTAACAAGTCTTCATAGCTTGATGAACCAAGGCTCACTAAGGCACCCTGGCTAGAGTGCAACAAAGGAGATGACCTGGCAAAGACGACCTGGCAAAGACGAAAGACGAAGGATGTCAATGAAGGACAAACGTGAGCAGTGATGATGACTGTTGAGAGCAAAGTGTGTTAATTATGTCATGTTTAGCCAATTCAGGTAACTAGATAAATCAGGCAATTCTTTGGGCAATAAACTGGCAACTAGTTATTATGCACTTAGAGTAGGTATTTGAGATATGTACAATAAACACTC
Organism: Paramarasmius palmivorus; assembly: GCA_037176845.1. NCBI lineage: Eukaryota > Fungi > Basidiomycota > Agaricomycetes > Agaricales > Marasmiaceae > Paramarasmius > Paramarasmius palmivorus. The sequence goes on along the minus strand of JAYKXP010000213.1, from coordinate 7,177 downwards.
TCCAAGAAGGGCCCATGAAAAGAGCACTGATATATTATACAGCAAGCTGAGTAATGATGTTAGATCCTCATCTGAAATAATGAACAAGCTCACATACCGGATCATTCAAGGAACGACGAGTAGATATATAAATGATATTGCAATGTCCAACAGCCTATCTCGTTCATCAGCTATTGTTGATGGCAAGATCATGACTATATGTACCTCAGATAGCTTCAAATGTCAACATCTGGTACAAGAAGACACGGCGAAGATATCTCTATAGGAGAGGAAGGGAGTTGAGGAGGAGACGCCTCTCCAGGTGCAAGAAGATGTGGCGACAATATCTCTAGAGGAGAAGATGGGAGTCGAGGGGGGGATGATTCTTGATCTTCGCCTTCATGCTGTTCTGACGCCAGGGTCACAGGAACAGTACAGGAAGAGGAAGATGGACCTGCTACAGGAACCACTATGTGCAATGGCATCTGTATGTGTTGAGTAAGTGATTTTAGAAGAAGGGAAAAAGAATACAAATTACTTACCTCTGAAGCAGAGTTGCAGTCAAGCTTTCTACGTTTGCTTGGTGTGCCCTGAGCAATATCACTTGTGGTGTTGCTGGGTGTGATCGTGACTGATGCAGAAACAGAGGCAAGTGACGGCGTAGGTGTGGGTGTTGCAGCTGATGCAGTCCTAGGTAGTGACACAGCAAGAAGAGAAGCTTGAAACCACCGCTTCTACTTGCTTGAATTGTTGGGGACCCATTCCAGAATACTAAATAAGGTCAGTACATAGTAGGTTATCAACAATGGAGAAACTCACCCCTTCACATTATATCTTACCACCACAAGATATCCCTCAGGTGCAGTTGATGGAGGAGACATGTTTGTAGTGACAGAAATTGTAGACATCCAAGGCTGAGCGCATGGAGGAGGTGTAGGGACATTTGAGGATTCACTTGAGAAAGACTCAAGAGACAACCTAGATACTAGTAAGCATGTGAAGAGAGCAGTGGAAGTTGACATTGCATACTCAGCTTTGATGTTATGAGGTTGTGCACAAGGAGGAGGAGTTATAGTTTGGGGACCAGCAGCTGGCTGGGACGAAGACAACGGGATTGTCTGAAGCGTGACAGAAGATCTACAATAAAAAATTGAGAAGATAGAACATAATGTGTTGTATGTAGACATACCTGTCACCAGTATTGAGGTTTGACACCAACTCAGGTGTTGGAGGTATAGACTCCGGCATTAGTGTAGGGATACAGATGAGCTATCATAGAATATAAGAATAGACAGAAAAAAAGAGACAGAAGAACACATACCTGAGCTTGATACAGTACTAAGTCGTCTGGGGAGTTGGAAGTAGTGGTGGTAGATGGTTAAGAGCCTGGGGTCTGAGTAGACAAGGGTTAACCAAATTCCATGTGCACCCACTTCTGGCACTTCCGTCATTGACTCTTTCATCTCGGTAACGCTACCAGTTCATACCAGTCCTAGTAGGGCAGCTACTCAAGTCAACGCGAACTTGAAATCTGCTTGAAGAACGTCTTGACATTCTATCAAGGTTGCGCGCACGACATCCAAGTAATAAATGAATCTCAAATGTATTCTGAACCATAGAATTAATTAATGAATCTCAAACGTATTCTGAACCGTAGAATTAATTAATGAATCTCAATAGTATACTGAATTGTAGAACTAATCAACGAATCTCAATAGTATACCGAATCGTAGAACTAATTGATCAGTCTCAACAGTATACCGAATCATAGAGCCGCAAGTAATCAAGATATTCTCTTATAGACTGAAATTTTGAGTACATCTATGTGACAAGTCTATTTTACCAGTTCAAAGGAGAAGTGCCATGATCTCCATCGTACTCTTTACCCCCGTGTTTGGACCTGAACACTCTAGCTCATCACAAGCTCTCTTGTTGGGAGCTGCTGGAGCTAGAGTAATGAAAGGCGAACACGTCAACAGCGGAGCAGCGGTCAAGGTCCCTCTATGAATAATGAGTTGGCGAACATGCCTCCTCTCCTCTATTAGTGGTAACCTTGGGCATTGTGAGTAATACAGCAGTTCTATAGAGGGCACAGTGCTTACAATGTACTTTTTTTTGGCTGTGCAAGGCTCCGAATAGTATGGATGCAAGCCCTTGGAATGATGGCAGATACTAGTCTCCCCGAGCAGCGCTATTCCCACTGGCAAATGGAAACATTCTGGTACCCATACTTCAATGCAGCAACTTTGCCTACATCAGAGATTGGACCAGATGGAATCCAGACGCCAGCGACCTTGCGTTCATAGATGATTCCTATCTCACACGTGTTGGTCTTCTGAGTGGTGACTTGACCTGTGCATCGAGTACCGTGATAGTCTTCAAATAGTTTGGGAATGGGAAGATTGGCATGATCGTTGAATTCATATGAGGTTACCACATCCTGAAATGCAGGTGAGCAAAACAGAGCAACAAAAGAGTAAGATACGTACAAAGTTGCCTTTGAGATCTGTAATGGCGTAGTCTAGTCTATTCTCGACCAGCAAGAAAATGACGCCCTTGCCAACAATATATCCCCTGGGATGCCTGGATTGTAGGTGCAAGTGCAGGATGCGATGTTTCCATGGAGATTGAGCAAATGGGCATAAGCCTATTGGTGGACGGCAGCAATAAGAGAGACAAGGAGGGGACATATTGACTACTTGAAAAGATGGTAGACTGGGTTGAAGTGTACAGTGTGTCTGTCTTTAATGAGAAACAAGACAGAACAAAGTAGAGATACACATACCTATCACCGGTGCTGAGGTGTAACGCAGAAGATTCCATCGGGGAGTCTACAATGGAATGTGAGATCAGACAAGAGAGAACAGTAAAAGCACATACCTAAGTATGTATTACCAGTTTGCATTCATCTTCAATGAGGGCTAAGTGATGAGCTAGTTGGTAGGTAAGAAAGAGTTTGGGGGTCTGAGTAAACCAGGATCCAGACTGAGTCTCACACGCATCTGACATGACACTTCCGCTGACACTTCCATCATCAACACAGAACCCGCATGCTATTTTTATCAGAACACTTATACCACTCAAGCCAATATCCAGGCTGGAGATAGCAATGCTCCAGGAATTCAAACTCCACTTGAAGAGTGTCAAAAAGATCAAGAAAATTACTACTTGAGCCAACGTTCAGACTGGTTCCTGAGGAAAGGCAACACTCCAGGAACTCAAACTCTGCTTGAAGACTAAGTGTCAGGAACATCAAGAAAATTACAAGCCAGCATTCAGATCCTGAGGAATGGCAATGCTCTAGGAACTCAAACTCTGCTTGAAGAGTGTCAGGAACATCAAAACGCTCCGGGAACTCAAACTCCGCTAGAAGAATATCAGGAAGAAAACTATTGCTCAAGCCAATGTCCAGACTAGCACTGCTTACCGAGGAATAGCAGCGCTCCAGGAACTTGAATTCCGCTCGAAGAGTATCAGGAGTATCGAGAGAAATACTTGGGTGCACGGGCTTTCTGGATGTAGGGCGATGGACAATGCATCAAGGAACACAATGGAATGGGTGCTTCTAACTAGACAGTGAGTGCACCCTAGTCATTTGGATAGTATACTGAATCGTAGAGTGGCTAAATCCCAGGTAGCTGTTCATATAGCATACCAAATACACAATAGATTTTCCATTTCAGCCATTTGTACTTATAGTAAGTAAACAATAATCATGATTCTCAAATTACCATAGCTTAAAACGCACCCTAGACGCTCACATAGTATACCGAATCATAGAGTTGCAGAGTCAGACGTTCACATAGTATATCAAATTGTAGAGTTACAGACTTGGACGTTCATATAGTATACCGAATCATAAATTTGCAGATTTGGATGTTCATATAGTATACCAAATCATTGATTCGCATGTAAAGTTCATATAAGTAGTACCGAATAATCTGCATATACAACATACCTGTTCTATCTCCGTGGGTAATAAATAAATTCAAAGGGTTATCATTGGTATTCTTTTGGGATTTCATATTATTTAGAATCTTGAAATGGCCCTGAATATATTTTGAGCTTGCATGGTGCAAGTATAGAAGCCGTGTCGGTATCAATCCACCTTCTGGGAGAATTGGCAGAGAAAAAGTCTCGGGTTTAGTCGGGTTTACTAGATCCCATGTCGTAATAGCTGTGTGGGCCTTTCCTGTCGACCAACACAACCTTGATGCCATATATAAGACGATCCTTGTACTGCACTCTAGCCAGGGTCGCAAAGAGTGATCTCTTTCCGGCGTCAAGGTTCCTGTCGTCTGAATGCTTTACATGGTATGTTTACATTTGTGGTTCACCTTGCAGGCCACTCATTTCACAGTTTAGCTGTCTGAAGACTGGGACAATGTTCTACTCATTCAAGCCAATCCTTCATTCGACCTCTCTGCCCTTATTGCTGCTTGTGGGAAGACAAATGCACCACCAAATGGTGTTGTCGACCACCCACCATTGGATCCTCCAGAGTTCAAACCACCATACATTTTGCCTTTTGGTTCACCTCTCAGCTTGGTCCCTTCTACTGAGCAGTCTTTGTTGCCACTCACACCACTGAACTCTTCGCCACTGGTCGTCAGGAGGCCAGGCCCTTCAACTGAGGGCTCATTATCACCACTCACACCATATTCCTCTTTGACATCTGACTTTGAACAGCCAGGGCCCACAGTCAAAGGATTGCAGGTAGAACTATGGGAGCAGGTACAGGGCAAGAAGAGACATAGAAGAGGCAAGGGTCATAGCAACAAAAAGGCAAAAAATGACGACACTGATAGACCTCCAAGTCTCTCTCTGTCACCCCTTCCTTCCCACTCTCCATCACCCCTTCTTTTCCACTTCCCATCTCTCCTTGCCTCAAATTCTGCTTCACCTCTCCTATCTACCCCAGCATCTCCTTATTCTTCTTGCTCTTCACTTCCAGTGCTGGACGATCAGCAAGGGTGTAACTGTCAGACCGAAAAAAAGCACAAGGCTCATCAGGCAAAGTGGAGAAGACTCAAAGAAAGCGGAACTTCCTTCCTCAGTAGCAAGAACATGAAAACGTCAAGCCCTATGGTTACTGACTTTAATGCTCAGCAAATGAATGAGCAGACCGACGGTTATCTCGGACATCCAAGTTGTGTTACCAATGGAGACAGGCAGGTGTACCCACTTTCAGAACTTATTGGTCCTGCATTGAAGCATAAATTTCGTCTACAGACTATTCCTTCCAAGTAAGTTTTATTGTACTGGAGTTTATCGTGTTCTGACCATATGATTAGTGCAGCATCTATTCCAATTATTGACAAGAATGGTACTGTCATTGGCATACTGGTCAGACCCCCTTGAGGCAATCAGTCTTGGGATCAAGTAGTGAAAACTGCTAATATACCTGACTTTTAAACCTTACTTTTCAATCGCATTATTGCACCTTTATCACTTTAATATTCATGGATTATGGCTATAGAAGGACTAGTATGAGCCCTGAATAGCTAGTCAAAGTTGGGATAGCCACTACTGAGGTGATATTAGTAGAGAATGGTTACATGGTATGCCACACATGGGTATCTGGCCACTACTAGTAGTCGTATCAGCAGTCTAGTAATGACGACTGCCTCCTGAAACCTGTAGGGAGCAAGTATAGAGGTGATTTCACCTTGTATGACACCTTAATAACTTCCTAGACCTTATACCCAAGGGACTCTTTTATTTTAGATAGTGATTTCACTTTGTTTTGACCACCAGTGGGCTGCAAGGGTTCAGGGGACAAATCAGGATGACGCACAGAACAGCAAAGTCAGTCCAAATGGTCTGATAAAGCTGTGCAGGTTCAGACCAAGTCTAGACTCATGGATAAAAGTTATTCCTATGATCAGGAAAAGCTGTACAACGATGGCAACACCTGAATTTCAAAGAAATGGAAGCAGATATGTCAGATATACCATCTATAGAGTGTTCCAACCAATTTGAGACACTGAAATAACCTATTTAAGCCAAGGTTTTGGCTGACTGAGCACCAAGAGAGTGCTATCACTTCAGAAATGTGTCCTATTGGTGGATAGATACCTTGGCACATGAAGAGGAAAATTTCTACAAGGCTAAATGACGGCCCACAGGCACAGGATTCAACTCCTGGGCCTAAATATAGAATATGATATTTATTGTCACACTCAAAACAACTTATATGGACGTTGTGACCTCTAGATTTCCCTGATATGTCTATTTCTTCATCTTATCTCTCTCTCTGTCCCTTTTCCATTGTGTTACATCCATTTTCCGAGTTATATTACCTATTATTCCAGTGATTTCACCTTGTACAGTATAAAAGTGAGCCAGTTTTGTAGAAGGAAGGCAGGTTTCTGTCCCCCATGTCAATGCTAGAGTGTTGTATGTGGTTATCGCACCAATAGATTGCTATTGTTGATCAGAATCCTACTCAGGTCAGGCTCTAGCGTTATTGAGAAGACTAGTTGAGGTCACATTGCAGACAAGAGCTTGAGTTTTGTGATAAAGACCAAGTTGTTGGCTTTGTGTATTGCTCTGCACTTCTATCACTTGGGGAACTTTGTACTAGATTGTTTTGGTGACGTTCTAGAGGTGTTTTTACCATTGGGTAGCACTTTAGTATTGTAGAGAAGGCCTCAGTGTTAGTAGCTGAGCTTCCTTGCTTGCATACTTTACAGAAGATGGTTTTGGTGGCTGTTCTTCCAGCAGTTGTGCTGTAGTTTCACTTTGGTAGAGTCATACAACTCAAGGTAGTGTAGACTGAGCCCAAGACCAGCTCCATATAGCCCTTGGAGCATATAAAATGCTTATAGAAGCACCCACATACCTGTACTAAACCTATATAAGGTGTACATTACTAGAACTTCAATGAACTGAAGTGATATTACCTGATCTCAAGTGAATTCACCTGATACGAAGTGAATTCACCCCTCTTGATCCAACGCTTGAGTAGATATCTCTAAGCGCAGCAACTCTGATCACGCCGAACCACACTTGCACAACTACGCCACAGTAGAGTGCTTTTTTACACTGAGAGCAGTCATAGTAGTAGGTGATTTCACCGAAACTAAGTGGTATTACCGCTGCGGAAGCCCTCGAATCAGCTAGGGGGAAGCTGTATTTCGAGGCCAAGCAGTTGATCCATAAGCGTGGATACTTTCCTGTCCAACCTTTTGGCTAT
>JAYKXP010000212.1:0-62815 GCA_037176845.1 Paramarasmius palmivorus | reverse complement strand
AGATCCCCCCACTGTCAGATAGCACAGATCAATCAAACGACTTTGAACTTGGACATCAGATGAAAAATTTTAAGAATATACCCCAAAAACCACCCTGACACAGAGTCAGTGATATTGCTACTCTGTATAGCTGTGAAAGACTTACAGTAGTCTTCATGAATAGAACGTACTGAGTTGCGTCTAGACGGGATTGACATTGACCACCGAGGTTTGGAGTACTAGGACTCCCACCTAAGTTGAGTTACTGAGGACAGAGGGCCTCCTACCTAAGTTTGAGATATAGAGGACAGAGGGCACTCCTTATCTATTGTAACTGGAAGTATTGTGGACAAGGCCACCTTACTTATTGTTTGGGCACTAGATGACTGAGGGCCTCCCTTGCCATAATATTGTCATTGTTGAAACTTGTTTGGATCAATCCAGTTGGATAGTGAAGAGGCTAGCTGCACTTGGGAGCACTATCCTGTTTGCATATTGATTCTTGATTCGTTGGAAACGAAATACAGCCTTATACCTTTCCTCTATACCACGCCACCTGTGTTGTTCGTTGGTCAGATCCGAGTACAAGAGTGGTCTATAGCGATAATACATCGTTTCTTGATCTTACTACCGTGCGGAACCTTTGCCAACGCCGACCATCCCTCCGAGCACAAACGAGGTTGATTGTGATTTTGTTTTGTCTCTAGACGGCCTTACACAATTGAACCCATTCACCGTGTTAGGGCAGGTTAAGGTAAGCTCCAAGCTTCCATCCCTAGCTCCTTTAGTTCCATACACGTTAAAGACTCAAAGGGTCTTCCAATCAGTAGTTGATAAGGTGCCTTTTCTACTACATGCAACTGCGCACGGAATTGTAGATCACCAATTTCCATGAGTACATTCCTAGCTAGTCCAAGGGTTCGATTTAGACTGCCATTCGCACTTTGCATTGCAATACAGTAGACGGATCCCATTCGATCCCTCTTCCAACAGCTTGTCTCTTGTCGATGCACAAGATCATAGACCCCATATCCAATATAAAACCTTCAATCGGATCTGGATGGCCATTTAACCTTGGGAATATGCATCTAAGATCTCGGACGGTGCAGCTACCAAGATGATCTTTTCCCTTCCGAGATCGTGTGAGGTTCTTTTAACCCCACCCCCCCCCCCCCCCCCCCCCCCCCGTCTCATTGAGGTAGGATTCGATGATGTACCCGATGTACTATGGTCCCCAGCAGGCATTCCATCTGTTTCCATCTCAAGGATATCAAAGAACGTCTCGAAAGTCTCATCTGGAGAGCACAATTCTGATGCATTCACCACGAAGTCACTGCTATCAAGATCTTGCAGTACTTCAGTTGTCATAGTAAACACTTGGGTCTGGGGTAACTCTGCATAGAACGACGAGATAGGCTTTTTATTTACGTTCCTGAACCTGCATTTACGAGCCAACAATTTACGGACTGATGGAGCTAGTGTTAACAGCTCCCCCAAAGGTATAGTAGCTCCAGTAGATAGGTATCTTTCCAATACAGCCGCTTCCAAGCTCGGAATATTGGTCTCCTCGCTTTTTGAAGTGATTTTACTTTGGCCAATGGATTTTATTACTGCGCCACGCTTAACTTCGGGTTTTGCCGACTCTGCCACTTGATCCTGACGATGTGCCATCCCCTTCTCCACTACATGTTCCTTAGGGATAGGTGGACGGTCTAATGGTTCCACATCATCAAATGGTCTGTCATGCTCTAGTTCATCGAAGCGAACGGTTTTATTAGCCGTTTTCTCTACTCTTGCCAGTTGTACTGGGTTCTCTTGTCATTTTTATTCTTTTGGCTTTGATTTTTATGGGTGTTTTCACCCTCTATAGTAGGATCTTTATATCTAGCTTTCTCGGCTCTACTCAACGTCGGTAGTTCTATCTGTGGCATGGACCTTTTAGGTTTGTTACCCTCAGGGGCCTTTGCATTTGTCGATCTGGTCTGATTGACGAGCCCCATCACTGGGCTTTCTAGTTTTTTTGACTCATCTGCAGATCTAGTGACATATTGATCTATCACCAGATTAGCAAACGACTTTAAGTCCAATTCACTAGTAAAACTCCTAGCATTGCTGCCACTAAGCTCTCGATAGTATTCCTCCATAGGATCATCATCGCTCTGGAACATAAAACTATCGGCATTCCTATCCCAGCCTTTAGCTTTAATGTATTCATTTACAGAGTCTTTGTAATGTCTGATTGGGTCAGGTTCGGGGAATCTGCTACCATCTTTCATCATCATGGTTTGAGCAGACTGGTTCCACGCGATTAAACCTTTGTCCATTAAACGTTTTTGGTGTGGACAGTCCCTTACTCTATGCGAAGGGTCTTTGCAGAAGAAACAAGCGCTACCATCATTGCTTCTGGTATTAAAGCCGTTGTTTGAAGTACGATTACCCATTGGTGGGTTGCTAGACCTAGTATTGGTCTGTAACGCTGATGCTAGCCTCGTAGGTAGGTCATCCAAGGTTTTCTTAAGTGAAATCACTTCTCCACTCAAGGTCTTGATCGAATCCATACCAGTACGCAACGACTGGATCTCTTGATCCTGTGCACGCAACTTAGCTGTATGCGCATCTACTGACGCAGCAACTCCCATCTGATGCAACTCTTCTTCCTCACGACGTCGGTCATACAACTCAACAGTCGCTGGCTCTTCCTTGATCTCAGCTTCGTTTGACTTCTTTTTGGTAGACGGACTAACCGTATGAGGAAATCCAGGTGATTTTACTTGTGAAGCCGATGGTTTACTCTTGTACATGTCTTTTAGTACTGGATCAGCCAATGAAAGCTCGTTCATTTTCATGTACACGCTTCCATCACCCGCTGCCATCAAGACTTCCATCTCTTGCATTACAACTTTCAAATCCCAAGGATCGTCAAAGCGGCGTTGCTCTCTTCTAGGCTTGCCTCTATTTTTCTTTGCCTCTTCACGGGTGATTTCACCCATTACTTGGTTAATTTGCTCTCGCCAATAGTCACTCAAGCCACTCAAGTACCATTGTACAGCATTATGATTGTTCAAGACAGCAGGCTCTTTCATGAGCTTGTCTATTTCGTACTTGAACGCTCTATGATAGGCCTTCAATTTCTCTACATCCCAATCAAGTAATTGTCTATATTTCTGTACGACCTTCTTTAGCTTGCTCATGGAGCCTTCGTCCATGTTTGCAGCTTCCGGAAAATCTTCGTACATCATCTCGACAAACCTTTTATAGGAGTGTCCCAACACCTCAGGTCTATGTGCTATCTGCCTTCGATAGTCCCTCTTGCATTTATACACTGCCAGATAAATCTTCACCGTCTCTTCCGTGACATTAGCTGCTCTGAACGCAGTTTCAAGGTCTTCCAACCAGTCCAACAACATGCCAGGATCCGAATCATCGAATTCTTTCACGTCCTTGAATATCTTAACAGTCTGGTTGTTACGGATTTGACTAGCCGCTTCCTCTGATAGCGTCTGCCAGGACTCTCTAAGTGTAAACACTGGTTGTACCATATCGTTGGTATTTATTGGGGGTAATATAGGTTTGTGTTCTGATTCAATATCAGTGAGTGGAGATAATTCTCGCTCTTTGGGTTCTGTCGGCGTAGTACGTCCGTCAGATAAGTGATCTAACTCCAAAGGATCTGGAGTAGAGGTGGAATTCGCAGGTAAGATAGGTTCAACACTAGTTCTTGGACTGGTAGGTCTAGTAACTAATGGTTCCGGAGAGGGATCTCTGAAACGTAACGCTCTTCCAAACAAAAATCCGGGTGTATATGCGCTTTGTCTACTTCCAAGTCTACTTGACGACGCGGAAGGTGACGAGTCTAGGATCGGAAAACCTTTCCTATCAAAATGATTGGTGCTAATAGGTTGAGAACCTGTAGCTTTTGATTGTCGTCGGGTAAGTAACCTCGACTGAGTGCATGTAGTAGTAGATTCACTCGCTTCAGGCGATGCAGTGGGAAAAGCACCTGGTACTTGAAACGCTTCGTCTACTTGACGCTTTTTACCGCGACTAATTTTGATTCACTAGCCGTGGGTTGACAAGAAACTGCTTTGACTCGCTTCTTATCAGTAAATTGGGTAGTGTACCTCGTCAAGGTCCACTTATAAAAGATGGATAGATGTAAATTCTTCAAGCTAAGGCTTGTAGAAGGATAATTCCTCTCGATTGAGTCAAGTAAATACTCTAGAACCACCCCTTGCGGTGGGCTCCAGATAATACCACTTAGTTTCGGTGAAATCACCTAATACTATGACTGCTCTCAGTGTACAAAAGCACTCTACTGTGGCGTAGTTGTGCAAGTGTGGTTTGGCGTGATCAGAGTTGCCGCGCTTAGAGATATCTACTCAAGCTTGGTCTCAAGAGGGGTAAAATCACTTCTATTCGTCGAAGTTCACCCGGTATGGCCCCGACATTGCAAAGTTGAGGCCTAGTTCCCCCACGTGACATTGCAAAGTTAAGGGATCAATATCAGGGCTATAGGAAATATCCTAATTCAGCTCGTTAAGCTCTGCTAAGCCTCGGCAAGGCCAGATATCCATTTAAAACATTATTTATTTTGGCACGTAGCAAATAAAATCCAAAAATAAAATATACATAGCAGAAAACGATCAGACGACATCAAATGGAGGCAGACATTGCAAAGTACAGGGCATTCTCGTCTATATATCCTCATCAGTACCGGCCTCCTCATCCTCCTCTGGAAATAGCTCGCCGTCGTCGTCATCACCGCCATCATCGTCACTTCCATCTACTTCGTCACCTCCCGCTTCACAAGGTCCCTTTGGCTTCGGTTTAGGGTCTGGAGAGTCCCAAAGAACCTTGAACTTGTCGGCCAATCGATCCCGGATAGACGCTTGGCGTAAAGCAAATGCTGTTCGTCCCTCTGCACCGGCTAATGCTGCATCCTTTCTTGCCAGCGCTCTCCATTGCGAAGCATCATAGCGTAAGGCAGCGCACGTTCTGCCAATCTCCTCATGCAGAAGATCCAGCTCTTCGCCCCAGCGCCGTTTCCTGGCCCACGTCTTCACCCACTCTAACCTCACTGCCTCAGTCAATGCCTCAGGCTCGTCTTCAGGGTTGATGGACTTCCAAATCCAAGACGTGCTCTTCTTCGACTCCCCCGGCCGGATGAGGGGCGGATCCTCATCTTCATCTACTCGTCTCTTCGCCCCCAAAACCTTACGGGCATTCCTGTACGCTCGCGTGTCGACCTCATCAAGCGTCGTCACATCCTTGTCACGAAGCTGCCTTGCATTGACGTTCTGCTCACCGACCAAAGCGAATAGCGCCTTCCAAGCAGCACAATACTTCTCCTTGTGTCGCTCGATTTGTTTGTCGTTATTCGTGAAATTCGTTCTTGCCCGGGTAGATCCCTTTTCAGCCATGGGGTCTCCAATAATACATCAAGGCTTGTTAATTGACAGTCCTGTAGAATACATCCTACATGTTAATTAACACATCCAAATAAGGCAATTACGGAGTTCCCAGAAGTGCAGCAGCACAATCAAAAAGGCCATGCAGTGGGTTGAACATAGAGCTTAGTAATACGTACACTACATGGCTGGACCACTATGCCATACCGGCCTTGAAATACTACTTGCATTCTAATACAAGACACCAAGATACTTTCCACCAAATACCATAAATGGTCTTTCTAGTCTATTACCATTTTGAGACGCACAGAAAATACAAAAACAAAAAACGGAAAAATGCCCGCCCAGAAAGGAAATCCCCACAATACCAAAAGAGGCGTAGAAAGGCCCTAGATCACACCTTCATGCCCCATGTCCTCCTCTTCCTCACTCCAATCCTGGTGCTCAGGGGCATCTTCTTCATCACCATCTTCTTCCCTGTCTTCTTGATCTTCCTCCACCTCTGCACAAGGCCCTTTAATGTCGTCAAACATCTTTTGAAACTTGGCCTTCAGATCCCTCTGAATAGCAGCCTGAGCGACCACGAAAGCACGCCTTCCTTCCTCTAGTGCAGACGTAGGCTCCTTCTGAGAATGAATATGACTCTCCCACTCCTTAGCCCGCCACTCCAAATATTCCAAGGTTCGTCTCATCTCCTCGACCACTAACAAGATCTCCTCTCGAGCACGAAGTTGGCGTGACCTGCTCTTGCACCATTCCGATCGCAGAATCTCATTACCGTTCTCATCAGCTCCATCATCCAGATTTAAAGATCCTCCAGCCCACCATATCCAAGAATTTGACTTTCTGGTTTCCCCGGTGCCGTGTACGGTCCTATGTTCTGCTGCCATGCGGTCTGGATGTATGAGATCTGGTGGAATGTAAAATGCAGGGCGCTCTCCTGGGCTTTGGGTCGAGGATGTGGAAGCAGAGAAGGAAACCGTAGCGCCACCATCACCCCATCTCTTGGGCTTGCTAGACAGCAGCCTCTGAAACTCCTCCTCTTCTTCTTCTAAATCTTCTTCGTCATTGCCCTTCCTGCCTGGACCCATCTTCACCAAAGCAGGATCTCTGATGCCCCGCAGATCCTCATCTTTCAACGGCCTCAAGACCGTCTCCCAATTCCCTGTGCCCATAAGCTGAGACAGAGCACAACAAGAAGCCCTGTATCTGTTCGCGTAGAAATGCACCCGCTGGATGACCCGATTAATCACTTCACGCGCTTTTCCCGAGTCGCGTTGCCCCCGGACATTCGTGTTTCTGAACAGTGTCATCCTTGTCTTGATCCTGAGGGTGTGGCGAACACTCTGAAGAGCGTCATAGCACCAAGCCTCCTCCAACTTTGCCTCTACCTTTGCGAGATAAGGCAAACACACGCGATTGAGCTCTTCCCTCGGCAGGTCCGAAGGTAGCCAGATCTTCATTTCCTCCGGCGGCACATCAGAGCTATCCTCCCGTTGATCAGTGTCCTCTAGGAATCGCAGTAAACCGGGCATGTATATGGGGAGTAGCTGCTGATAGGTCTCCAACAGCTTGGCCAAGGCGTGGCGTTGCTCTTCTACTTTTCTTCGCTGGCGTGGTGTGGGATCCGTCTTCTGCTCCGCAATCGTTTCGATGAGACGGTCTCTATAGCCCGGTCAGTAAATGATTAATGTGCTATCAGATTTAAGGGCACTCACTGAAGGTCCCGCATCTCCATTCCCATAGCAATAAAGCCCGGAGCAGAAACCGCATGATACCTCCTTTCCCCTCGTTCCAGACGAGCCTCTTCCTCCAGCTCCAATTCCTCCAGAGCCTTCTCTTCGCTCAAAACTGGCCGATGAATCAGCATAGGTCCACTGGAGGAAGCATCACATACATTCTTCTCAGATCTTGTAAGGATTCGGAATGTTTGTCTTGGGGTGCGGCGCCTTTTCCCAGCGAACACAAATTTCCATCCACTCTTTCACCAGCACCTCCGGCAGGTTAGTGGTTAACCCATCGTGTTCGGCGGTGAGCCTGTGGAGATCCCGACTTGCTTCCACAAAGCCCCTACACAGGGCAGCACCTTTGGAAGGATGAGAACCAGCCCACAGAAGTTGCATAGGTACACCCACCCATATTAACATACTTCTCCCAATTCCAACCTCCCATCTTGGAATCCACATAATCTTCCCTAGAGCCAGGCCCCATCGTTTTGGTGGCATTTCCGAGGTTGTTATGCTCCCCCCATAAGCGTTCCAGGGACTCTCTGTCTGTTTGACCAGCACCCGGTGTGAGGCTTATAAAACGCTTGCAAACGAGCGAAATAATATGCCAAGTTGTGCGAGCGGGGTTCGACGTTGCCAAAGGATCCGTACAATCGACACAAGAAATCAACTAGCACACTAGTTGAACGTCTACAAATCACTAGGACACAAGGGAAGTGTACGAGCGATGAATGAAACAGTGTAATATGACAATATGGTCTCGATATGATCAAGACAACGCGAGCCAACCTATAAACCTATCTATAACTATTCCTATATGTTCTTATGACGCAAAATAACCTATCAAACCCAACAAGGGTAAAGACCTATTGTTCCTATGAAGGCTATGGTTACACTAGTCAAACTAGCACGACAACCAAAGGCACTGATTACACTAGTCGAACTAGCACGACAATCAGGCCACCTATAAGCTAGTGGGGCTCCACACTAAGCTTTAACGATCACTGGTGGGGCTCCACACCAAGTGAAAAGGGATCTAGTGGGGCTCCACACTAGTCCTGAAACAATCAATCCTATCCAAAGAGTCTAGATGAACTAGCTCTGTCCTATGGGTATCTCAAAGTTCTTAATTTCACGACTCTAGTTCAATATAGAGAAGGGCTTTTCAAGGTTTTATTTTCTAAGTTATTTTCTAAGCACACGTCGCCTCTATGGTCAACGATAGAAGACAAGAACTCTGCTATTGGTGCACTAAGGCTACGTATATAGCGGGGTAATTGCTTGAGAGCTTCCTAGGGGAAACCCTGCTGCTTATATACCCGCGAGCGTACATATTTTACATGTAAGTGAAAGTGGACACGATAAAGTAATAGTAACTATGCAAGAAATGAGAACGAGGAGAGGATTCTGTCCATATGAAGTAAGTATCTACCAGAAAAGGAAGGTTTGGATATATATTGGTCGGAATTCGACATTATTTTGCAGGACTGCGAGTCATATTACTTTTTGGTTGCTAGGAAGTGGCGCGCGGAGGCGCTGTTCCGCATGGTACGTTTCGGATATCGGTGCTAGGACATAGTTATTCCGCTCGGAACTTGCTAGGAGTCCGATCTAAACCAAAACGCTTCGGATTCGTATCCGAGGAAGGTAGGCTCTATGCCCTTGTAGTTCTATATTATATTTTCTATGTCCTAGGACAGTCCTGGCACAGAATCCTATCTGTTTCCTGGTTATAGGACTATATGTCCCTTACTAGTGTCTGTACTAGCAGTAGGAATCCCAACTCGAAGCTCGAGGGATATTCCGATCGATATGGAAAGCTGTTAAGCCCCCATATGGCCCTCGTATCGATGACCCGGTTACTCGGACATTTCTAATCCTGGTAACTCTGCTTTCGAAGGTGACTCGCACCTCCAGCTTCTACCGTATTTGGTATATAGCTCTGATTCGTCCCCTAGGGTCCTTCTACGCTGTGGTAGTTGGTCCTCGTTCACTATCCCATCTCATATGTCCCATAGCGCGAGTATAGTGTAGCCATATGACCTACTAGGAAGTCTACCATGTACAGTAGCATGTCCTCGTAAAGTTCCAGCCTGGTAATAGAGTATAGATACGGTCTACAGGTTTCGACGCGTATCCTGGCGCAATCATATAGGGCTAACGACGACATCAACGTCTATGCGCGCGCAGCTAGTATTCACTACGCAGTGCATGCCTATCTTATTCTTCGTCATATGCGCACTACTAGGTTTCTAGTAGTGCTACCAAGTCCATATAGTACTTAGTATGATGTACTAGTGCGATTCTGAACACAACAATTAGTGTCAAAATGACTGTTTTTCAGCGATTTCGTTCTGGTACCCTCACACTGGGATGAAATTCAATGAATACTGTTCGTGATCTTCCTGTTTATGGCCCGGTTCGTGCAGCTTGCCTATACCAGGCGTGGTCTTCAAGCTGAAGCACAGAGACTCCGGCCAATGATTCGCCATTCGTTCAAAGAGGTGGATGAACCATTGACACGCAATGTCATAGATGACCAGCAGCTCCAATAGGAGCGCAAAATCAGACATTGCCTTGGCGAAAACCCAGTCCATAGAGCGATACCTGGTACAAACGTTAGAAGATACCCTCAGACACGTTACAGCACGCACCTTTCTCCCTTATGTAGGTTGCACACTCTAAGGAACATGTCACTACGGCCACAGGCGACGCCTCCAACTCCAGTATATCGCAGCCCTTTGGAAAATTTGGTGTTTTGTTTGGCAAGGGCTGCCAATGAGACGCATGTGCTAATCTGGCTCAGAACAAGTTTCAGTTAGGAACGGCGGTAAACGGACGGCGACATACCGCATCATCACCCTCTCCACCCAAACAAAAGTCTTCGTATGGTTCACGGGGAACAAAATAACCCATGCCATCGTTGAACGGTGGATCTCTCGAGTGGGATGAAACCATCTGTTCTTTGAGCCGAAAGTTGGCGTCGAGACACAGAACTAAACGGTACAGGAACCTTCAAATGAAACAGTCAGAACGCAAGATGCTGGATAAAGAGATCGCCTTACTGTCTAGGATCTGACTCCCAACCCAAAGGCAAGTTCTTGCCTGGATGAGGACAAGAAGGACACTGCAGCGTCAACCGACCTTCTCCTTCTGCACCTTGGGGTATTCCTTCGGTATCGACCCCCAGCCCACTCCAAAGGAGCATTTTGAGGTGTCTCCACTGTCGAATCATGCGGAGAAGTGGCCTATAGCGTGACTTTGGAACTCTGATCTTCGTGTTGTCTGTCAACTTCTCCAGTCCACGGTAGAAGTCATAGGTCGAGCCTTTTGTGGTGAAGGAGTTGACGTGGAGTGACTCTAAGAATGAGAAGGTGGCCACCGTCGTGATGCGCCCATGGGTGCAAGTAGCTGGATAGAGACCACAACGGAGCAGTTGGACATACTGCTCTGTCCCCTTGTGGACACATCCACAAAAGGACAGGTTAACAGCGTGCAAGCCGTTTGTGTGAAGGACAAGGAATTTCGAGTGGCAGGCTGCGGCCTGTGGGCATGTGTTTCCGGTGTGGTTGAGTTGAATTCGAAGCCCCAAGGCCTTAAGAGAAGTTTTTTGAAAATAGGTACCGTTCCATTCCTGTTGAACAGACTCAGTAAAAGCACCTAGTCGCGTTTGCAGCCACGTACCTCGACGACATGAAACGGATTTCTCTGGTGCCGTTTCACACAACATCTCTGACATACCAAATCCCAGCCGAAGCAGTCTCTGCAGCGATATTTTGCCACCCTATCCACCCGATTTTCACCACTAGGGTCCAGGCCACCACAATCTGTGCATCCTGTTGCGCGTTTGTAGTCCCCTCGCCCTTTAGAACGAAGTAACTCGGACACGAAAATCTCGCGTAGAAACTTCTTCCAATGCTTGTTGGGGCGTTTCTGGAGGTGTATGAGGTAAAAAAAAAAGGACAATTCAAGTGAATTAACGTGTACCGCTCGCCAACTTTTGTTTTTCCTTTTCTTCCCTGGTGCATCCTCCCTTGTAGACGATTCCGGTATTGACACGTCTACCCAGTCCTTAGAACCATCATCCATCCAGATATCTTCTCCTGGCGCTCCCAAAGAAGAATGTGAAGGCCACTGACTCCATGATGCAGCTTGATTCCACTGTGAGTGTCCCTTTGCCGGTGAGGTGTGAACCACCTTAACGCCGCCAGTTTTTGTGGCCGTCTCTTCGCGACTGCGAACAACCTCGTGGTCAAAACCGACTTCCAGTCGTTGACGGGTCGAGTTATTCTTGCGTCGTTTACCGCCCATCGAGGCTAGAAAGGAAAGATGACAAATGATTAAGTAATCAAAGAAATAAATTTACTACAATTCAGACGAGAGGAGTTCCTCTAGGGTAGAATACAAAGACAATCGCTGTTGAAAGGCACTATCCTTCCTCCTCATGGCTTCTTCATAAGCTTGAGCATCCTCAGCTTTCAATTGCTTCTCTGTACGAAATCCATTCTCCCTCCATCGGAATATGGCGCCGGCAGTATACTGGGTAAAGGAAACACGCTGATGCCCTACAGACAAGCCAGTCAGAAGGCATCTCCAAGTGAGAATAAAGAAGGCGCACCTTTTAAAACGGGTATGTTGGAATGTGTGATAGCAGCGGAAGGTAGGGCCACGGTTGCAGCGTGAGGAAAGTCTACTACTAGCTTCAACTCCCACAAAATCAGTTGACCGCCGGCACGAGCGTCAAAACGACCCAGAGCCGTCACAAAGCACCAGCCAAAAGCCCAGTTGAAGTGGTCCCTATGTTTGAAGGTCCATACATCACCTCCGAAGTTGAAGGTGGCGGCAGAAAACACACCGGGGAAATTTTGAGGTAGATCCAGTTTTTCCTGGTACATATCGTCCATAGCGTGCTGATACTCCCCATGAAGCCGAGGCGCCCAAAGCGCAAACGCTGCTGCCATAATAAAAAGGTCAGCAAACAATACAGATAGGGAGAATCGCCTTTGCGTACCATTTTGATAGGCAGCTAAACGGCGAACACCTCTATGGCCTACCAAACTACAAGCAAGATCAACACAACGTTTCAGTGACCAGAAAATAGACGTTACCGAGCCAGCACAGGAGCCATACTCTTGTTATCCAACGCCACGGGGGAAGCAGACCCCATCCCCATAGCAACACCAATGTTATAAGCGCGAAAACCGCCTCTGCGATGGCCTCCTTCTAGCGGTGGAGGTACGTTCTGGCCTTCCGATAAGATGGCGTTAAACACTCCATCCATGGCCTCCACGTAATCGGCTGTTTGCGGACGCCCACATAACGCGGCTATGACTCGGCCTTCTTCATCCAAGATGGGAGATGGAGTGCTGGAAAGATAACAGATTAGCCCGCGTGCAGATAAAAATGAAGGCAGACACCTACATTCCATCCCAAGCGATATGACGAAAACCCTGGGCCTGTAGTTCCTTCAGAGAATAGACCCTCGTAGCGTCCACGAGATCCGTCTTGGTACCAGGCTTGCCGGTGTGCGCCCCTTTAGCGACGGCGAATCGGTCAGCAGCAAAGCCAACCTTGACGGGGTCGGATCTACGTAAGACCACATCTCTAGCGTGTTCACTGGGCTCTGTACCCCACAGCTCACGAGCTAGGGCCTTCTGCCGTTGTCGTCGAACTCGTCTACGAACATTCGACGCTTTCTGACGGGGAGATGAAGACGAAGTTTGCGACTGGGCGGAGGTGGTAAGCGATGTGGAGGAGACAGTGAAAGACGGGCGTGGTATGGTGGTGGCTTTCTTCGACGGCTTGCTTATGCATTCCGGACAATAATCGCTATCGCAATCGTCGTTGGAGCCGTTTTCTTTGCCCAGTTCCGAAGGGGCTTCAGAAGCTTCCAAACCTTCCCTGTCCCCGTCGCCGAAGAGGGATGCTTCACTCTCCGACTCACTGTATGGGTCGGTTAACATAGAACAAGAACAGAGAAAAAGGCACACACCTGAGCTCACTGAGATCACCACCAAAAAGATCTTCAATGGAAGGGGGATCAGGACCGAGATCGTCTTCCAGGGTGTAAGCAGGCCTGTGCCTCTCTGCCTCCTGCACAAGGGTACGAAAACGGAAAGACGGCGGAGGTGGGATGAGAACATATGGCTGTCGTCGAACCTTTCAGCTTCCCTGGAAAGACACCTTGATCCTCAGCTGAAGATAGCAGCGGGGAACAGCAAACATACCGCGGATTCGGACATGGCTACGGTTTTGGTCTTGTGAGGTCCACACCTGAAAATCAGAAGAAAAAAGGGCGTCAGCTTTGGGAAAGAGGTGGGGCTCGAAGGGCGGTTCCCGGGTAGGAAACGTTGGTCGGCTCCCTGGGGTGGAAGCTCAAGCCCGGGTGCGCGTTCTGGGTGTTTGCAAGCTCCAAGGGCTGAAGCGTGGAAAGTGAAGCGACGACAGAAGAACTACCCACCTAACGATGCACACCCGCCTCTTCATGAATTCAGACTTATAAACCCCTCACTTCCGACCTGAAACGCCCAACACCTTGCGACCTCAAACATCCGCCCTGAAACGCAAAACGCCTTGCGACCTCAAACATCCGCTCTAGACAACCTGGACATCCTTCAAACGACTGTCAAACGTCAAACCCTAGCGTTAACAACAGTTTCCGATATAGATTCGACAGACATACCACCCAACGAAGGAACGAGAGGTCACAGCAGAGGCCAAAAGATCTTCTTGTGATGCGTCACAACGTCGTTGTGTCACAATGGACCAAAGTCACATGCATGAGTCTAGACTGCTCCATTCGTCAAACACGGCCAAACTCAACCTCCTTATCACTGATCAACGATCACCGATATATGTTCTATTCAAAAACCATGTCAGTTGACAGCGGCGACGGGCGTTTGAGAGAAGCTCTCAACGGCAAGTGACTTCTTTCGCTCTTCCGGAATGCTCACACATGTTTACACATCATAGAGGTACACTGGCACCATGGGCGTATAAGTTTTTTTCTGTCGGAAGCCGAGACGCATCTTCGAAAGGCCCAACGTGCAGCCGCGGTTATGGAAGAGCTATACGGTATGTGTTTAACGAGGTCTTCGATCAATCTCTCACTTTAGTAGAAGAACGGACTCGTACGTCCTCCTCTCAGCCAGATGACGACAGCATGTACGACGACCCCGATGTGGATGAGTTGATCAGGCAGGTGGAATCGCCGGTTCAAACACCTGATCGGTCGTCTCGATCGTCTCGCGGGTCTTACACACCTTCAAAATCAACAGCTTCTCAGGGCCCAAGGTCAACAGCATCTCATCCAAGGTCATCTCCCAGGTCACCCAAGGCTCCAACCCCAACATTTCCACCTCGTCTAACCCCTGCACCATCTCAACCACCGCAAACTCCTCAGAAGAAATCCAAAAACAAGCCCGCAGGAGGATACGTAGTTCTCTTTGGGAAAGGCGGTGTAAGCGGTGTATTTCAAGACTGGTATGTTTGCTGAAACTCTGTCACCCCTTCCTCGCGCTAATTCTTACCTAGGGCTCTCGGTGCTGGTCCCGTAGCTACAGGTGCGAAGGGTGTCATAGTCCAAGGCTATCACACCTATGATGAAGCCCGAAAAGCTTGGTCAGGGATTGAAAATTCCGGCCTCCTGGCCTATATAAGCCACCCATCTCATGAGAACGACTGGTTTGTTATCCTCGTTGGCGCCGAACCAGGAATTTGTCAGAGGTGAGTCATGATACATTCTGGAATAATGAATTTGCTCATTCTAATGTCGCTAGGGATGGTCTTCTCAATCGGATAGGCATACAGCACTTGGAGCATATCCAAGCCAAGGACATTCTCATTGCTAGAACCCAGGAGGAGGCTAAGGCTATGTTTAAGGGGCCAACGCATGCTCAGCGGTAAACTGGTGGATTATGTATTGTATCCTATCGTACAAGTAACATGAATTGATCTGGGGTTTCTTATTTCAAGAGAGGAATCAGAGTGATTTGAACGGCACGTCTGTAAAGTAAATTCGGAGCTCCTCCTTGAGAGAGAGAGAGACGCTATGTAGCGGATATCTGGTAGTTATCTATCTCTTATCTATCCAATTTAGAGAACTAGCGCGCACAAGCGCTGACAAGAAAATGTTTCTCTTTATTTCACTACAAACGCTGACACTTTCATACTATGGGAAAGGGATCTTAGATGTAATATAAATTAGTTCCAAGTGGAACTGTACCAGAGGAAAAGGTGAGAACATACCTTACTATCTGTAAGTCCATGTTTCGTTTTCACTTAACTTTGATGGGCCTGTAAAGAAGAGTCTGTGAGGTCTCACCGAAATACCACTGTTCAATGTGACTCTGCGCCGTATCCTGTTTACTGAACCTTCTCACTGATATTTTCACGTATCTGTTTGACATGGCTCGCCCTCACTCAACGGTAATCTTTGAAAAGTATTGGTGGAAGTGAGTTGGTTAGCGCCTCGAGTCATCGGATATCGCCGATCCATCGGATATAGCGCTTGTTGACTTGTCCCGTCATTACTGCTTCGTTACTCCCGTCATCATGCCTCATACTAAGATCTACCGCAGCAAGTGTGCTAAAAAAGAAGCCGAGCGAGCAAAATCTGCTCATCATTATGAGAAGTAGTCTTTGCATCGCTCTCCTATCTGTACCGTTGCTCAGTGTTCTTTTCGCAGACATCGTGAAGCAATTCTAGCTAGGAAACGTGAACTTCGAAGGGCCCATAGGGAGACTCTTCGTAGAGAATCAGAAATTACAGCGTAGCGTTTCTCCCCGCTCTGATGATCCCTACTGAAGCATGCTTACAGGCAGACTAATCGGATTGCAAGGAAGCAGGAATGACAGTTGGAGGAGGAAAGACAACACAGGCGGGAGATTCAACGGGCTCCATTGGCATACTCGGAATATGAGTGCGTTGCTTGATATCTGGCTTGTGTTCGTTTATTTCAATGAGACTTTTACAGGGACGCCGTAGGACGACTCAGACGTATAGAACATGGCCTCAACAAGGAGACCGGCTCATGCGCTTCCAAACACCTCGATAACATCTGCAATGCTGTGTTGGCGTGGTACAGCTCATCTTGGACAGGAGATAGTCCCCTGGAATATCACAACCTGGTGTTCACTGCGATGCAGGCTGCTGTCGATCGGGTTGTGTCTGATATTCTCCGTCAATTCGGAAGCGGATTCAGGAAGGAATGGCAACGAAGTCAGGCTCTCTCACGTCGAATCACTCGAATATTGAGCTGTTTGGATGGTATCTCGATGGGTGTCATGTTGGAAGATTTGGAGGAACTGTTTCGGCGTGGAAGACTAAGACACCAGCGTCCGCGCTGGTGACGTTGGGTCGACGGTGAAGGTCTGGATATGGATGTCACAGAAGAGGACATGGATATACTCTATTAGTTAGGAATGGTGTTACTAGTTGTTGATCCCTATATACGTTCTTTTTCTGTGTCTGAAGGATTCGTGGTGGTGGGATGCTGTGTCGAGAAACGTTTGTCTAAAGGAGATATGTTTCTTCTGATGATTCTGATTTTTCGAAATCACCCGTTTCTGATGTGGATTTTCCAGCTGATGTTGTAACTTATTTGTAAAAGTAACTGACAGTTATCAGAACGACTTTTGCAATAATCTGTGACAAGGGCTTTTGCAAAAGTCGGAGACAAGTAATCAAGGCAGATAAGAGGTACTGTCCGCTTTGGGTGCTTCCAAATAGGGAAGGATCATTCCCACACCTTCTGGAAAGGGAACAGGCCGCTTTTTTGAGATCTGGAGATATTCCCACACCGCTTTTGGCATCCCAAAAAGGAAGGTGCTCTTTCCATGATGTAACAGTGCGCTTTTTGGGCGCTTTTTTTGCGGAAAAATTATTCCCACACCTCCTGACATCATCTGGGTGCCTCCCTACTCCGCTTTTGGCTTCCCAAAATGGAAGGTGGCCTTACCTCACTATTTTCCACCTGGAATCAATGCATTGGGGGGCTATTGGGGCATGCTGGGGGGCTATAAAAATCGCATTTTTGAGGGAATATGTTCCAATATGTTCCAAAAGCATGCTCCTGCAATTGGGGGGCAGGGGAATGCAAAAAAAGCGGTCCAAATATGGTAATTCAGGAAAATGGCCTGTTGGATCTTGGGCTACAGGCCAGATATTGACATGGGGTAAGTTGTAGGACCTAGATACATTAAATACAAGCCTGGGGACACTAAATAGTACATAGATTAGTGGGATAATGGTGCTTAAATATCAAAAATACTGAAAATCTCCGAAATTGGGGGAATAAAATTACAGGATGGGATGTAGTGCAGCTAGGGCTTAGATATTGTGAATCAGAGATGATATATATGTCCCCTTGCCTCGTTTACAATCCTGGAGAGCTGCCTATTTTTCCAGATTTATTACAGCTAAATTCGCTTTTTTTGGACATTGGTAATACTATACCACAGGGAATGATTGGAATGGGCTAATTCTTGTTCATAACCCACTCTAGGGTGTATAGATGATGAATATATACTTGCCCAAGCACTCCTGTATGTGCAACACCTTGTTCAATCCAATGTATTGTACAGTTATGTATCACAGGCAGTAACACATGAATAGCACCTCAGGGAAGCATCCCAGCACCAAGGGGAGTTCAGAATCGAGTTCAGGCACCCAAAATACACTTTTCTACTATGAAAGGACATTTTTTGAATACATCTGTATGTTGCTACATAAAAAATACATAAAAAATCGCATTTTTAGGGGTTTTTTTGTACTGGAGCATGGGGATTGCTCCTAAAATCACCAAAAATGAATGAGAGACCTTTCACTATGCATAGAACAGGAATATCAATTGCCTCCATGAATCCCATGACAGGAATCCATATACCAGACTAATCAAATCCTGCACAATTACAGAAAACATGTACTATGAATGTAGTATTGCAGGGGTTGATCTGGGGGCTTGGGGAACCTCAAAATCGAATTCAGGGTGAAAAATCAGTTAAGAATATATCCAGGTTTGAAGGAAATCCATCCACAACTGACTTCAATATGCATATATCAAATTAAATGCACAAGTATATGGGGGCAGCCGCCTAGGACAGTGACCGCAAAAGCTACCGAGCGTGGTAGGAAAGGGATACCGCGCCGGGCAGTTGCAGTGTACAGGGCATAAGGTCGTGGGAACAAATGATCAATTTTGTAAACTATCAATTATGAAAGAAACCTTTATGACAACTGTCAGCGAGAGAACGCTGAGCCCTTCAAGCCAGAACTCCGCGTCTTGTCGCTGAGTCCGTTAGATGCAGATGTTACGGTGAGTACAGTCACTATATATACTAATTCAGAGCTTGATATGATCCATTCAGTGTTTATTCATGGTCGGCAATACCACCCTGGTCATAAACGCATTCCTCCGTGTCCATACGCTCAATAACCAATGCTTTGACCTTCGAGACTCCTGGCAATCTCAACCACAGGCCTCAGCGATGGATCGCTGGTAACCATCTCCATAGGCCAGCGCTAACACGCCCTTTGCATCATGACTTCCCACCTCAGTGTCAGCGAATAATCCCCGTCTATCTCAGCCTCTCTTCGCTATCCATGATAACGTCGACGTCCGCTTAACTCACCACCTTCATACTCGGCGTATCATCACTGTCCACCTCACCACCTCCCATCAGCGTAGCGTCGCTCGCAACACGTCACGTTCTTTACACTGGGGGTCTCATCGCTGGCTACAATAGACCTCCCCTCGCTACTACGACTATCCGTCCCAGCGTCTCAACGCTGACCATGTATCACCTTCCGACTCAGCGATGAGACGCTGGCAACATCATCACTTTACGACTCAGCGTCTCAATGCTGACCATGTCACTACCTTCCTACTCAGCGTCTCATCGCTGACAACATCACCACCTTCCTACTAAGCGTCTCATCGCTGGCAACATCATCACCTTTCCTCTCAGCGTCTCATCGCTCACCATGTATCACCTTCCTACTCAGCGTATCTTCGCTTACTACGTCACCTCACCTTCCGACTCAGCGTCTCAACGCTGACCATGTCACCGCCTTCCGACCTACTCAGCGTCTCATCGCTGGCAACATCATCACTTTACGACTCAGCATTGAGACGCTGACCATGTCACTACCTTCCGACTCAGCGTCTCATCGCTGGCAACATCACCACCTTCCGACTCAGCGTCTCATCGCTGGCAACATCACCACCTTCCGACTCAGCGTCTCATCGCTGACCATGTCACCACCTTCCCTCTCAGCGTCTCATCGCTGTCAATATTACCACCTTCCCTCTCAGCGTCTCATCGCTGTCAATATCACCACCTTCCTACTCAGCGTATCTTCGCTCTCGACGCTGTCCATGTCACCACCTTCTCACTCAGCTTTGCATCGCTACATACATGACGTTCTCCGCACACCCAACGCTGGCCAAACCACAGTTCAAAATCCGTGTCTCATCGCTGTCGAGATGACCAACTTCCCACTCTGCGTTTACTCGCTGTCAGTCGCTGTCAGCATCCCCACATTGCCACTCAGCGTCCAATCGCTGACTACATCATCTTTATACTCGGCGTCTCATCGTTGTCACAATGGATCAATCTGTCAGTGACTCATCGCTGGCTACAGCACACTGGTTCACTCAGCGTATGTCCGCTGTCCACTCCACTTCCCGCCCAGCGTTACCTCGCTGGCTACAATCAACCCATACTCGGCATCTAATCACGATCAACGACATTTGGTGTCTACACTCAGCGTTTATTCGCTCTCGACACCACACTCCATTCAGTCAGCGTACAATTGCTGACCACACTACCTCCAAATGCTTGGCGTCTACTCGATGCGTACACGGCAACCCCAGACTATCATCGCATTCTATAGCGAGGCCTCCATACCGCGTATATTCGGTGAGTTCAATTATACACGCACTCAGCGTTTCAACGCTGACTTGTCTCGACGTAGATCCGCTGGCGATATCACGCTGTGTACAAGCCGACACAGTACTGCCAGCGTTATATCGCTCGATGTCCATATCGGCGAGGATATGCCGGACAAATCGGCACAGCCGACCGATATGGCAGTATGGGTATCGCAGAATCAGGATTATTGCCCTGTAAAATTTTTCACCATTGCAATGACAGTCCAGGGTGACTCTTCACCACCTAGCATCCAATTGACCTTTCATGCACTGCCATTCACACTTCCAGTTCCACTTTTGAGATCCTGAATACCCGCCTTATTGTCATGCAATTGGGACCACAGCAGCACCAGATCCAATTGAACCATTTTTGAAATGTGCCATTAAGTACTTGTTACATGGGATTATCCACACAATTTTAACCTACTCGATTCAATGTTGTTCGTATCGTCTCAGCAAGCAGTCACGGAGACGGCCTCTATGAATGTTTCGTCTGTCCAATCACTCGACGCAGCTTGCTTATCGGTACCACCACCATCTCGCCTCTGACTCATACCTTCCAGTTCTCTATTCCAAACTTGCAACCAGGAATCCTCATTCGCCCCATTCATCATGTCATCCACTCAAACATGCTCCTTACAACCTTCTTTATTTATTCCCAACGAAGTCCTCGACCAGATAATCGCCAATGTACTCCCGGAATTCTATTCCATTCACCAGGATACCTTTGCCGTTTGCCGTGAATTAGATGCGCTTTTGCGCACCAGCAAACGGATTCGCATTATCACCCTATTTACCGCCCCCTTCCACAAAATCACAATCGACACCTGGATATCCACAACCCCTGATTCCTGTCGTCACAGCGAATGACAAATCCAATTTCTTTCTTTCCTCGTCAACCATGCTCTATTTCCCCTAGAGCTTCTGTTCGACATGGTACCTTGGAGCCCCGACCAAAGGTCAGACGAAGGGTCCACCAGCGATTGGGACATATCAGATGAGGACGAGGAATTTTTACGGGATGAACCAGACGGTGGCATACACCCTTACAGCCTCACCAACCTCCATCAAAATTGGCCAAAGTGCCCGTGCCTCGAAGTCCTTCTCCGACGCCCATGGACCATGTTGAAACTTGTGACTTGTCACGGATTCGACTCTTTCTGTAATTTTATCGAAAACGACCTTCCCCCTTGCGTCTTTCATTTCCTTAACAAACTCGAAACCGCCGTGAGCAATGGGGACGGCGGCGAAGATTTCTCCCAATTCCTCACAATCCTTTCTCAACGCCCAATCAGCGGTACGCTCCACACCGGCAACTGGGGATGGTCTCCACGACTACAATTTGTTCCTCTACACCCCCAACTCCCTCACATAACAAATCTCCACATGTACACCAGCGCCCTCGGCATCCTGCCAACCCTTGCTCGCCTCCCAAATTTAGAGTCAGTGCAGCTGCAGATAACGCAGCGCACCTCTTGGCTTGTAGACAGCACTCGGTGGTCTCGTGGCAATGTCAACTTGCCATCACTCCGAGAATTGATCATTGGGGTCACTCTCGACCCCTCTCTCCATCTTCAGGACTCACTCACCCATCTCCGTGCACCAGCCCTCCGGACATTGACCATTGAATGGCATCACTCGTCCTCTCCTACCGAAAGCGAGTGTTTTTGCGAAGGCCTGCGGTTTCTACTTCATAACGTTCGCACCACGCTCTCCATCTTTCAATTTGAAAACCACGACGTCAGCACCATATACGATTCCGACCGATTCTTACACCTGCTCACCCGTACTGGAATGGAATTATCCAAATATCAATACAGGTGGACCGGATTTGAACCGTGGTGGAGAACCGACGCAGATGAAGCCGCAGTATCGGAATGGGACTCTAGCAATGCATGGGGCTCTTACCCTGACAACGGCCAACTGTCAGAATAACGGTTGCACAAGAACAGTCCGTTATCCGTTTTGTATTTACATGTATCTATCTATAATTATGAGTCTTTTAGCCGTTTTTATTCACACGCATCGAGATAGAATTTTGAGTCTACCCTTGCAGTTCGACCCCTTCAAAATTGCATTCTTCTCTTACCAACCCGCCATTCCGATTCGTGACTGAGCGTAATGGCGCCGATCCTGGTCAGCGTAATCACGCTGACTACCTTGATCAGCGGTGATACGCTGTCTTTGATCCGAGTCGTATAATTACCCCTCCGATCTCCACAGTGGCCACAACACCTTACAAAGTGATTTCCATGCAAACAAGACCGTCTGCCATTTTTTTGGGGGGATTATAACACAGAATTAATGTAGCTTGTAACTTGTTCACAGATCAAACAATGTAACGTGATCTCCGCTCAGCTCCGATCTCTTCCACATTCCACTCGTAGCCAGCAATCAACGCCCTAGCAAATCACTCCCCCCAAAAAACAGGTATGATCCATAACAAGCATTCCATAGACATACACTCATTTAGCTCACCAGCCTTCGTTCCGATCTTGAGTATGAATTCCACATTGTCAAACGTGACTGCAGTACCCACAGGGTGAGTATATTTTTATTGCTTCTCCCCTCACCCCTACACAACATTCTACTGACCAATTGTTCATTTTTAAAGTCTAAATACCCAACCAACCGTGCCCGCACCTGTCGATCGAGTTCCTCCAGAAATTCTGGATCAAATCATTTCCCTCGCGCTTCCACCAAAAATCGTCATCCCGAATCCCCTAGCACCTTCTCCACCTCGTGAAAATCGTACATATCTTGACCTGGTGCACGTATCTCATAATTTCCGTGTTGCCATGCTCAACAACTCTGCCAATTTCACCACATTATCCCTGACAATGCCCCGTGCCTGCCACCATCACAGCGACAACGATCTGTCCTTTCTTGGATTTGTTCTCAGCTGCGCAGGTGAACGACCCCTCTCCTTAACAATTACCCTGGTCAATGCCAACGGCTACCAGGATGCCACAAAGAACCATCGAGCAGATGGTCTCTGCCCCTGCATTGGCCTGATTTTGCAACACCATCTTCAATCTCTCCGGCTCCTTGCCCGCGAATGCGCCACCATTGCCGACTTCATCGTTACACGAGGACTCAACCGATCCATCTTCACCCAATCGTCATTGCAGAATTTCGAAATCTGCACTCGTCGTGCCGCTGATGGCTGGAGCGTTGTACGCTTCTTGGACATCCTTGCAACGCGACGATTCGCAGGAAACCTCACAATCCGTATCCCTGCATGGATTGATTATGAAGCAACCTCTCTCAAAGCAGTACTCCCTTTGATTTCATCGCTCCAGCTTTCCTGTTGCCCCCACGGATTGCAACACATACTTCCCACATTTCCTTCCCTGCAGCGCTTGGTGCTGGTGCATTCGGCACCATCATACCCCTCAACAAACACCGTGTCCTCCCAATGCATCACTCTCAACAAGCTCCAGTGTTTGGAGCTGCATGTGAATCATTTCCCCGACTCTGGGATCAATACCATCATACGCAGCCTCCAGGCACCCAGACTCACCACGCTATCCATCGAGTGGGCACATGAGAGTGGGTCAATAACTCCTGGATTTGTCCACGCCTTAGAGAGAGTTCTTTCACGCTCTCGGACACCCATCCGTCATTTGACTTGGATAGAACGTCGAAGCGGACCGTATACAGCGTTGGACAACCCTAGCCCGCTACACCCAATGCTTGTTCAGATGCTCATGCGTCTGGGGCTGGATCCAAGCATCTACCAGTACCAGTGGGTCGAGGATAACGAATGAACGGGATTAAATAGTCCGAATGTTTGACTTTCTCTATTTTGTAAAGGACATTTCGTAGAACCCTACAATACATTCTGCCTTCAAAAACACAACCACCCGTATTCAACGATGAAACGCAAATGATATTGTGTAATAAAACGTACATCACTCTCTTTTGGCCGCTATACCACCGTTGTCCACTGCAACTATCTCGCCATGGGTGTCCTTTGCTTCATCCGGCACTTCCTCAGAGCTTTCTCTCCTCTCCTTGCGCTTGACTGACATCGCCTCTATGAAACGCCTATACACCAGCTGTCAATGGTTTGCACTCGCTTGCGAACACAAGAACTCACTCAATGTTCCATGCAACCGCTTGAGCCTCACGAATGTCCAGGGAAACCGGCAGATTTGTGGTGAGCTCGTGCTTGAAAACCAACAACGGCCCGTAAATCCTTTGTCGTTGTGCGGTGGACGCATACCACAGGGTATTCAGGTCGAGTTCCTCTCGAATGAGCGGGTGGTCTTGCCGATAATAGAATATGGTGTACTGGACTTTGAGTCGAGTGGCCTCCTCTCGAGTGAGCAGATCACCTCGCCGAATCTCGTCCTCATCATCGTGGAATAGCAGCCAATGCCAAATCAAAAGGTTTTGAAACATCTTCTTTGGTTCAGACCAGCGCTCCTGCAGGGGAACTACCACCTTGCGAGGTCCTGTACAAAGACGGCCCCAGTAAAGGCAATCGACTGAATGTGGGAATCCCTGTAGTACCTGTCAGTTCAATGCCAATGCCTAAGAGGGCTGCAACACACCAAACGAGGATGATTCACGCTAAAATCGAGGTACGCATTTTGAATCTCAACCAAGTTGTCCGTATCAGGGCAATCCAGCAACGACCGACCACGACCATGGGCATGACGCATCGCCATTGTCTCATCACCCTCTATTTTTCCCTCTGCAGTTCTCGGTGGTAGATTTCCGGTTCGAGTTCGGTGGCGGGAGATTGGAAAATTTGGTCTGATATCTAGCAAAGAGCGAATCATGTTGAGGCGAATGGCAACGTTGACGAGGAATCTCGTTCGAAATCGGAAGGATACCTGTGGCGAAGTGGGCGGCTGGTCGCTGTGCTCGAAACGTATTGTGATGAGCGACTAGTCGCTCGTCATGATAACCAGGTTAGGCATCGACATGGACTATTATGGGAAGTGGCAAGATGAGAGAAGTAGAGATGGGTATAGTGATTCCAATTCGTTCAGTGATGAAGAGTAATTATGTACAAAGGAACGCATCAACAAACGTCATCACCACGGCTCTGCTGCATACTTCCAGCACAAGCAGCCAAATATGCCTTCTGCTGCTCATCCAATATACACATTGGCTCCATTTCTCCCTCTTTAGCCTCAGCTCCTTTCACCTCGACATTTTCCAAACCCAAAAACGCTCCTAAGACCTCGTAGCCAGGAGGAACAGGCGTTCCTCGGCTTGCCAACATGCGCATGTCGTCAAACACTCGATAGGCCTGTTTACATAGCCTTTCCATCGGATTTTTTTTGCGGTAGCGATGTTTTCCTGGAATATCTGGGTCGTCCTCTAGCTCGTGAGTATAGAGATCCTCCACGTGTACCTTTCCTAACCCCTCCAAGGCTTCCAGGACCATATCGCGGTGCAGGGTACTCAAGAAGGTATCGTCACCGCCCATTCTCTTTCCCGGATGAGTCGTCGAACTGAGTCTCCCCATCTTCCACAGTGCCATCCAACCTATCGCCCGACGAGTATCACACCCACAATCCATCGCCCTGACGTCTCTGCCATATTCGTCACGCTCTATGGGTGCACTGGTACCTGCTGCATTCGACATGGCCATCAAATTGTCGATATTCGATGGGCCTGAATCAGTTACGCCCAGTGACAACTCGAGTGTTTGGCCCCATTCCCTTCGTCTCTCGTTCTGGCTATGAATCATCTGGCGGACGTCATCTTGCTGCCTCGCCATCTCCAGAGTCATCGGCCTTCCCTTCTGCGGGTGAAGGTACGAACGAATCTTTTTCTTCACCGTTGTCGGGAAAGGTTCAAATGGTACTCCGATAAAGTTTGACTCCGTATCCCAAGCTTTCGTCTGCTTGTCACTCCGGGTATGGGCGACGCATTTGAAAGCATCCTTTTCGGACTCGAAAACCTTTCTGGCAATCTCGGGTGCTGTATACGCAGCCTCCGGCACAAAACGAGAATGCTTCTGCATGTATCCGTATGTTCCCCTTGGCGCAGATTTCATCGAGTCCGGGTGATCGATGCTATCCCACACCCACTCCCTGATCTCATCCTCCTTCTCTAGAATGGGGTTGAGTATTGGGCTCTCATGATCAAATTTGGAGAGACCAACCCTTATCCTCATCGTCGATTGGTTCAAGCGGCTTCACCTCCTCACGGTCGTCCACCTGATCCCAGACAGATTTCCCCCTGTCTTGATCGACCTCTTCATCGACCACAGCCTTCTCCTTTCCCTTTCCGCCCTTTGAACGCTTCTTTTTCGGGTTCTTGGGGCCGTCATCAGTGTGGACATTTCCCAGACCTTCACCTGCACCAATCTGCGCCGCAATCGTCATCATCTGTCGCTATCCCTGAGGAAGGCACACTCACCAGTTTCATCTCTTCATGCCCTGCCGTATGACCTCCTGAAAACATCGGAACCTGTGACAGATACTCCATTATCCCTCTAGGTGGCGGACGCAAGCCATTCCCCATCGCTTCTATCAACCATCGGTTCATCTCGTCGTTGGTGCCTACCAGACATGAATACAACCACTTCCTGTCCAGTTCACCACTCACCAAAGTCCACATTCGCAGCTCCAAAGTCCACGTTCGCAGCTCCAAAGTCCACATTAGCAGCTCCAAATTCCACGTTCGCAGCGTCAGGGAAGACGTAGGTTACGTCCCTGTTGAGACCTTAGTCCTCTGGAAGTAAGTACCAGGCACGTGTTACTCTGAACTTGAACTCACCCTGATTCAGCCCGCTATTTGCGTTGGAGTCAAGCAGCGAGTGGCTACTCTCGCCGTCATCTGACACATTTGCCCGCCGCAGCCTTTTCAAGTCATGAACCGGGTCACCCTGTTCTTCCACCACCTTCCTTTTGGCCGTACCCTCCTCGCTAGGGGAGTCGTCGTCTATCACAGTGCGCCGGGGCGACTTCAAGTTCGATTGCTGGACCATGTTTGCGTGCGCCATAGAGTGGACGTTGTCCTCAGAAACCTGTGGTGCGACCGAAGGTTCTGCAGCTCCTGCAGCCACAACCTCAATGCCAGTGGAAATCAGTGGCATGATTGGATCCTGGATAGGTGGCTCCTCAGCTTCAGCACTGGAACCGGCTCCTTCTCCATCAACACGAGGTGCAACCACATTACTCTCGCTCTCCTGACTAATTGGAGGACCTCCGGGCATCTGTGGTAGTTGCCCTATTGAGAGGTTTTCCGATGAGTATGATGTGGTGCAATAGCAACATGAACATACCGTCACCAGCACCGTCCTGGGCGGAATCGTATAGTGTTTGTTTCAACACTCGCAGGTCTACCACAAAAGTCAGCGCCAGGACAAGATCGGCAGGTGTTACATGGTACCTTCTAGTGCCGACATCAGCTCTTTCACTCGCTCCTGAGCGTTACTCAGATCCTCTTTCCACTGCCTCGTTTCGTTCTCTATCATAGTCCGTGCCGCACGAGCCTGATCACGCTCCGCCTCGAGTTTGAGGACTTGTTTTTGTTTCAACGCCTTTTTCCCCCTCTCAGCACGTCGCCCTTTGAGGTCGTCCAAGTCCTTTTGCTTGTCGGCTGTCAGGTTGGTCGCAGAAGCCAAATCATTGACCAATCTATCTTGGGCGGAGAGGAGGGCTTCCAGCTTTTGCTGGGCAGTATCTAACTCTGTTCATTGGTGCGCTTTGTCATGCAATCGACGCTGTTGACGACAAGGTGGTGCTTACCTCGCTGCAAATCCTCGACGTCGTTTACGTTGGATAGACCTGTGAACCAACTCAGAAAATTCCGCGGCTCTCGAGAATAGGTGTCCCACCTCCTGCCATGGATAACGAGCCAGTAGAAGTGTTCCTTGTTGGAAGAGATGGGGAAGAGACCAGGCAGCAATTTTTTTACCCCAATTGCGTGTCGAATTTGAATCCCTCGTGATGCGCCGGGAAGTTCCGTACGCATTGATAACGCAGTTCGTTCCTCCCTCCTGTTATTTCTTGCCCCAAAACTGATTTTTTTGGCAGGTGTTTAGGTGGACATACGTCTACAATGTATACGAGCCACACAACGCTTTATGGCGATATTACGAAGGCTTACGAACAAGAAGCACTTATAACAAAGCGTCTAATCGCCGTGAAGGTGATCATTGTCAACCACGTGCGCTATCGATATTCCCCCGTTATCACGCCATTTTTCTTCGCAATCGGCGCTCCTTTTCCGCCTTGGCGAGCTGCACCTCTTTCCCCTTTCTCCAACGAGCGCTATAAAGCCTCTGGCGTGCACGATACAGTTCAGGATTCTGTTGCCGAGCGCTGAATGAAATATTTGTTTGAATGTCAATCCAGTCATGAACAGCCCAACACACCGTCGTTTCCGTTCACGATCTCTTTTACGTCTCCTCTCCCCGGCATCGTCATTTGGCTTGGTCTCTTTTGAGGGAGAGCCATCTGTCAAGACAGTGGTTAATAGTACCTTCGACATGAACCGAAACGAATCACAAACATCGTGTGGGCCTTGACGTGTCGGCAACGCTGGAATGTGTCTTCTTGTCTGAATGAGAGACGTTGCGATTCACCGGTCGTGGATTTTGAATAATGCAAGGCATGATGAGGGGCCGCAAAGGCCGTGAAGTGCTAACCGCTTGTGTCGATGGGCGAGAGTCACATTGGCCAGGAGAACGGAATGACTGTGGATGGTGCCCTATAATGGGTTCTCGAATAGTGTTGGACGATGCTTTTGGCGAGGTGTCACCCCAGGCACCATCCTCTTTGACACCTTTGACACCACATCTCTGGGCTGGGGAAGCCTTCCTCCTTTGAAACGACGCGTTGGACACCCCCCGACGCTGCTTCCCTGCCATATATACTGCCAATCGTCAACATACTGCAACACAGGCAACTTGGGCCAAAGATACCTCACCTACTCGTGGAGGAGGGGAAGGTGAATCCGGAGATGGGTGGACCACAACGCTTCGTGCAAAGTTGTCCAGATCGCTTTCCGCATCCGAGGCATAATAATCTGAGGCCAGAAAGGCCTTGGTTGGTGCTGTATGGGGCGAACCATCTCCTAAATGGATGTCCTCCAGGTCGGCGTCATCCAACACACGTTGAATGAATTCGTCGAGGTCACTGCTGGTCTCTGACATGCTGCAATGCCAGAAAAAAAGCGGACGCGTGTGAAAGCGGATTGCCAAATATTGGGTTTACCACGGACCGGTCAGGACTCACCACATTTGAGGACTCACCACGCGTCTATGGTATTCAATAGCATGGTTCCGCTGGTTACTCTCATTCTTTTGGGTTGATCACGGTGATAGCATCCTCAATGTATCAATTTCTGTGGATCACTATCATTCAGCGATTTGAGCGTAGCTGCACAACTCAAGGTGGACTCACCACGCGGCGAAACGACAGCAGCAGAACCATGGAGGCTGCCTACCCACCGGAGCAACATCCGACTGCTCCACTTGCATGTTGCGTCAGGGAATCGCGCGCAAGATCGCTAGAATGGACGAAGAGCCGCGCGACGAATATTGAAACGGACCTACCGGACTCACCACGCAACCAACTGTCAATGTTTGAAACCTCCATGTAATGTAACACTCGAAGCTCTGGCAGAACTATCGCACTTGAGCTATTTCAATTCCCTACCCCCACAGGACCACCGACGTTCGGCTGAGACGACGTCAATTGACACAGGATTTCTCACTGAGGAGATGACATACTCAGTATTCTACTGCCGTAGTTGATCAACAATCGGCGAAGTGGCTCGACTGGTGAACCCGATTCACTACATGGACATATGGCGATTCTCTTTCGCGTTTTGTCCGTGTCCGCATGAAGACAGGTAAGCCTATCTGGTTTAATACACAGGTGGTTCATGTATACTTACAATATCTACGTCGATTTAGGAAACGGACTCACCACGATGTTTAGGACTCACCACGGAGTTTGGTTTGGCCCATACCGGCGGGACTAAAACGATCAGCGTGCGGGTATAAATAGTCCATATCTTAGTACGATTGACACGCAAATGGTTGGGATATGGATGCTTCGAGTGACTTGTGAAAATGTGGACCCTGCTATGGTAGCAAAGTGGACCTAGGACGGACTGGGAGTATCGACATCATTGGACATCTACATTAGGGTATGTCAATTGATGAAATTGAAAGAATGGAATTTGTCTGGGGATTATCCGCTGTCTCTGAGTGCGAAACGAGGCGGAGCCATCTTGCGGACTCACCATGCTGAAGATTTTAAATGTGTGACAAGTGACGTGTGACAAAATATCTTCCAACTCGACCATGATTACTGCTGCGAAAAGACAATCTAATCGCACCGCTGCGGCAAATTATAGAAAACGGTGAATTACACTGGTTACCTACCTATGAAAGTTCATTGATTACCCACTACAGAAACCCTGATTTGACTCGGGAGCAAGCCCGTGAGCGTATGCGGCGACGCCGTTCTGCCGTGAAGCAACAGAGGTGTGTACGCGGTCGTTCATGACAATTGAGATAGCTCATGCCTTGTTGTAGAGTCTCTCAACACTCTGGACCTCATGAGGTAGAAGGTTACATCGCCTCGCCCAACAGCAATCACTCCGGAGGTTTCAACATCTCCCGACCTCAACCCACAACACATTTGTGCGTTATTGGCCCTATTAATAGCACCACGGGTACTCATTCTACGACAGAGATTCACATTCCGACTACCCCTTTGCCTCTACAATACAATTTGCTCCTGGCGCACCCCCTGACTTTTCTTTTCCATCACCGATGTTGTCCACTGCTGACACATTGGCGTTTCCGGCTCCGGGGTCTAAGATGTACTGCTGCCATTGTTCATGTCCATTATGCATCATGAAAACTCGGTATTTTAATTCTCAAGCTTGTACTATTCCATAATAATATGTTATCTATGTTCTCTGTTCAAGTAGGAACCTCCACGCCGGCCTCGCGTAGGACAGCTTCCAACTGTGAGGCTCTCTGAATAGCGGTTGCTTCTGCCTCACGAGCAGCATCGCGCTCCCGGTTGGCATGAATAATCTCGGAGGCGAGCTGGGCATTATCCCGACGTCGAGCAGACACCAAGGTGTCATACATGCGATCCGAGGCATCATGCACTTCGTCCAGGATCGTTCCGCCTTCAGCACGAAGTCGTTCAGATGAAAAATGTGTGAAAGGGACGTTGGAGGTAGGTAATTGAGCAGAAATGTACAGCCAGCACCCAGTTTCGTGGGCCAGATCCTCACACTGGGGAAGACATCGCTATCAGACCATATTCGACGAAGACTAGATATCGCATACCCGGGTCAATAGAGCGTTCATTCTTTCATGAAAGTGCTTGGCAACCCTACGTGTCCTGGGCGGCTTGAGGGGACGTGTACGAGCGACATCTGCGAGAGGCGGATTAGAGTGTTCCTTTTGAAGAGCGGAACATTCTCACCAAAGAGTCTACTACCACGATATGCACCCTCGACCTTGCCAAACACGGGGTTGCCAAGGGAGGCTCGAATACGAGAGGAGCCTGTGGAACTCGAAGATAGCTTCTTCCTCCGTCGCGAGAGTGCAGTGGCAATAGGGGAAGAACGCGTTGGGGTACTGGGCGTTGATGACGAGGACGGGGTTGTCGGCTGACTTGATGAAGCACGAGTCGGAGTTGCCCAAGGGGTTGTTGAGGAGCTTCGCGCAAAGACCAGTTCCGATGAAGGTAGAGATTGCTCAGGGGAAGCAGTGCCTGGTATCTGCGCTTCATTGGAATCGTAATGCTTTTTTGGCCAATTAGTACAGAAGGTGATTGGTGATTGGGCGAACTCACAGTCGTTGTGGTTACCCGAGGAGCAGAATCGCACGGAGGCTGTGATAAGGCCGGGTCTAAGGGGAAATCTTCCTGTCAAGCGCATGTGTTAAAATTACGGACCAACGAGGTTCTCGGGTGAACTCACAGCTATCGCGGTCAATTGAGAAACCAGGGCGCCCTCAGACGAAGGGCTGGAATCGTGCGGGGGCCGGAATAAGGCTGGGTCTAAGGGGAAAGCAGCCTGTTGGATACATTAGGAAGATGAGATACATCAGGTTGAGATTCATCTAAAGCGGCTCACCATAGACGTGGCGGGGTTTTCTGGAGGCACAGCAGGGATCTGTGATATTGGCATGGATACCAGGTTGGTTATAGTGTCTGAGTCAAGGGGCTAAAAATCATTGAGAACAGGCGGGGAGATATTAACGCAGAGCGCACCACAGGAGAAGCTTGCACTGGGATCTGTAAACCGGGATTCATAAGGGATACAAGTGAAAAAAGCGGATTAATACTGACAGTGGAGAACTGGGCAAGGTCTGATGATGCAGCAGCAGCAGATGGTAGAGGAGGCACCTGCTCACCCTATTGAACAAACATCAGATACGGTCGAATCTTCATGTTGTGAGTGTCTTACCAGAGAACGAACGGTGCGTTTGTACTGGGGGCACAATCGTTGCTCGTGACGAGGGATGTCTGTGCATTTACGGCAATATCGAACCCGCTTGGTCGCATTGGAGGAAATATTCTTTTTGGTAGGCGACGTAGAGCGACCTGAGGAGCGTCGGGGTGTAGCGACCATGTAGGCGTGTAAGTGTAAGGGAATCAACAAACAAAAACGCGAAAACGTGTGCGCAGAGATTTATAGCGTGCAGTACTGCTTAGTAAGCGCTGAGGTATGTCTGGCCTTGAACCGATCCCACCGCGAAAACGAGTCTTAGCACTAGAACCCGTTCAAGAAACACGCCGACAAGGAGCGGGACGTTTTCCAGGACACCTAGCAAGTTTCAACAGAAGCCCTTCAAAACTCAACAGCTCTCGTCGTCAGAGAAGGAGCACCGGAAATGTCCGGCGGACCAAGTCAAGCCAGCAGCATGAGGCGGTTTGCAGTACTGGTGGCGCAGCGGGGCCTTCATCAGAAATAAGAGGTCCGCACGATTTCGAAACACCGTATTCAGAGGCAGATGTAGTGAATGAGGTGCCGGGGGAATTGCCTGGTAGTTCTATGGATGTGGATATCAACAACGTAGACGCGATAGACGACACTTACCAGATATTTGTCAGTTTGGTGGAGGATGGATATTTGGGGTTCATCAGCATCTCTAGAACGTTGTGTATGGTGCAAGGATTCGACCTAAACAAGAACGAGGGGACTGTGAGTGATCTTTTCGTGTCCGAGGTTTGGAGCCTAACCAAACTTCCAGGATTCCTGGTATCACTTCCAAGCCAGGCAGAGAGGCACGGACACACAATTGACGTGTCTGTGTCCGCGTGGAACTGGTCTATGCCTGCATAAACGGTTCTACGAAGCCTTCAAAGATAGCCGCTTTAATGGGGTTGAGGCACTGTCTGGGGAAGACTTAAACGAGGTGAGTGTTGTCTCGGGTGTGTGGAACGCTAGTCTGACGAATCGTGAGGAGAGAACAGATAGTCCGGTCGTGGTCCTTTTCTCTCGGAGGTTGGTTGGGGTTGAGGGAGACGTATTACTACTGAAGTTTTCAGTGGAAGGTGATACAGGGGCAGAGGACGCCCGAAGCCGTGCGATTGTGACCTACGAAGGAAACCATGGCGGGGAAGGAAGGTGGTCTTGTCACAAGGATGCACACATGAACTGTGCGCACAAGAGGAAAGCACTGGCACTGATGGTAAGAGACCTTGGATGGGAAGGGGACTTGGAAGCGGACCCATCGATGGGGAGAATGTATATGGGTAAGTCTTCTGCGAGTACACTTTGGGATGGCCTGACAAAGCAAGACAGTGGATGAGATGAACGTCGGAGAAGCGGACGAAAAAGCTGTTTCCTACCTGCCTATCCTGCCCCCAGAATGGGCGTCACTCCCAACAGATAAAGTCCTATATCCCCGGCCCGATCCCAGTGTAGATATTGGGGAAGTGATTCCGCTTTCTACCGATTCCAGGAGCGCATGTGGGAGGCATTTATGGGAGAAGGACAAGCCAACCATCTTCAAGGAATGCCTGGTTTATACGCTGACAGAACGCAAGACTCGGATAATCGAATTGCAGCAGTGTCCAAGCTGCCTGCCTCAACGTCAATGCTGGATAGGTGCCGAGGGGAGGGAGTTGGGATTGTTGAACTATAACAACTCCATGTTATTCACCCATGAATTGATGGACGAATACACCAATCGCTACACTTCTAGCGAGACGCCATTTGTGGCCTTTGTTCTGTGTGTGGGGAGAATCTACGAGGCTCGTGGATCGAAATTCATCGGCGAGGACTTATTTCGCTCAGCCTGGTTTTCGTACGCGAACTTGCAGCTATTGGAGGATGATATGTCGTGTCTGGAATGTGGACCATGTCCGAATAGTGTGATATGGGACGGAGTGACCTTGGCTTTTGGCAAAAAGCATTTGAGGAGCTCTCTGCGACCGCCTACTCACAGGGCCCATGATGCACCTCGCCGACGGCGCAAAAGGGTTGATCATCAACAGTGGATTGTTGTTGCGAATGAGGGCCGACGGAAGGTTAGAGGGAGATTGTTGAAATGGTTGGCCCAGTGGGGAAGGAAAGCGACGAAAGGTAGGCGAACTTTTACCATGCAGCAGAGGACTGAACGGAAGTGATAGGTGGCAATGCCGTGTTTGAGTCAGAAGAACGCTCGAGTGACGATGAAGGTACTGGGGCGGAAGATCGCCAGTGGTTAGATTTTGACGATATCACTACGACACTTCGCGGGGCAGGATACGAAGCAGTAGCGAAGGTGTTGGAAGAGGTGTGTGGGCGCAGGAGTCCTGACATGGACTGGAGAATCAAGAGAAGATATCGAGCGCTGTTTGAACAGGTGAGTGAGGTTGCAAAGAAACAGGTCTTGATCTTACCTGGATGACCAGCTCGCTGCAGATGACTCGGTTCTCCAGATGGTCAATGCGGAAGCTCTGGGTCATCTGAGATCTTTCATCGCCAACCCGTCAAGAGAGACTGCCACCCTGTTGGTTGGCATACCCGCGTTGATGCTTGTTTTGGAGTCGAGTTTGAACCGCGGAAAGAGCCATTGGGATAGTCTAGTGGCGCTATCCGCTTGGATGGCGCAACGTGCAACTGAGATATGGTTGGCAGTGAAAGGCGAGAGTGAGGCGCTGGAACACATGACGAGTGGCAAGGAATTGCCCGACTGGCGACAGGTGAGTTGCAGAGATTGGGAGGTAAACTGGAAAGGAAATACTAACAAATGAGTTCCAGACGGGGTGTTGCTATGGTTTGCCACAAATTCGCATGCGTCCCATATATCCTGGTCTGGCGGGAGACGGTGAGCCCGAGAAAGACGTAAAGACAAGGGGGAAATGTTCGAAATATTATTCCACATACGGCGAAAAGAGACTCACCGGTGGAATTATGTGTGCGTGGTGCACTCATAGTATCTGTTATGGGTTTCACTGTATTCCCAAGGGCGAAGGCAGGAATGATGTTTTCTCTGCAATGATCACCAGGTGGCCGAAGGCTCCAAAAAGAGTTATATACGACTTTGCTTGCGCGTTGGGTCCGTATTGCCTCAGTCGTGAGCCTGGGTTCTTCTCCGATACGCAGTTCCTGGTGGACAAGTTCCATGCAAAGGGACATTCGAAGTGTTCTTCGGCGGCTTCGTTGGGAACATACGCAGAGGTGGATGATAGCGTCGGCCAGCTGAACTCCAGCGCCGCCGAATGTGGTAATAGTGGCATTGGTAGAATACGAAAGTCTGTAAGTTACATGCGTCAGAATAGGGCAATCCTGTACACAAAACATTACCTTTGTATATGGAACCGGATTCGGATTAGAAAAATGATGAAGACTAAATCTCGTTGAAAATGATCGCGGCGGAGACATTACTATGGTGGATTGGATAGGTTGAGAAGGACCTTCGGGAGACTTGTGGCGGAGAATGTGGTGTGGCTAGCGAGGGAGGACGGAGCTACATGGTGAGCTTCATAAAGCTGAGGCTGGTGCTCAGCGTGAAGGAGCTGACCAAGGGAGGTGGCATTATGTCATCATACTGCGTTTCCGAAAAGGGCCGAAATCGGGCGAACGTTGGATCTGAGCGACGATACATTGAATATGACTACTGTGTACAGACATGCGAATAGACAGTATTTAAGAATCAAGTCGAGAAATTGCGTTTTTGAGCAGGTCTATATGATCATTAAGGTCCTCCACACACTCCTTCAACGGACGCCGAGAAAATCGAAAATCCGTGGAAAGGTCTTCAAGGTCGTGTTGGATATTGCGTAGGACGCCAAAGATTGGGTTTGGGCAACGAGAACGACAAGCGCTAGGTGTGAATCAATGTTAACTGGAACTCGGTATCATCGTAAGTAAAGAACGTACGAAGAAAGAACACTTGTAGGCATGGAACCGGCATCGGAAGGGTGATCTTCACCATGAAAGCCACAAGGATTGGACTGAGGAATGGTTCAGCAAGGATCCTGAGGGAGAAACATGTTCTTACACGTGAACCGTAGACAAGTGGGGTTTGAGCTACAGAGGGGCTGGAACGTTCTTCTTCAGTCTCCGGAACTGTGTCGTAATCATGGCATCCGTCACAAGTACTGCGCTGAGAAGGGGTTCAGCAAGGATCCTGAGGGAGAAAGTAGTTCTTACTCGTGAACCGTGGATGACTGGGGTTTGAGCGACAAAAGGGCTGGATCGTTCTTCTTCAGTCTCCGGAACTGTGTCATAATCATCAGGTCCTTGCTGGGTGAGGGGAGGAGGTAAATGAATGATGTCCAGTATTGCAGACTATCAGAACATACCGGTGGATACACCAGGTCATACTCATCAGTCTCAGAGTCAGGTTCTACATCGACATCTACTTCGGGAAAGTTCAGTAACAGGTCGTCAACATCTTTGTCTTCGAGGCTGCTTGCTTGAATTGGATCAGACTGAGCGCAGGTAGCATTGTTCAACTGTCGGGGGGTGAGTTCCGTCGATGAGCGGGGATGGGATACGTACTGATCCGGTAGGAGTCAGGGATCTCCAGCGGTCAGTTGAAGGTTCTAATTGTGTGAGCAGCAAATGTTCAATATCAATGCCTTCACTTTTGAGCCGTGTGGGCGTATGATGCCTGGGCGGCCAAGGTTCATTATCGATGTCTTCACTTTTAGTTTGTATGAGCGTAGAATGAGCCGCCGTAGGACTCTGCGACTGTGGGATGTCAATAGAACAATGTGCAAGTGTATCATGGTGAGATATAGATCTGGGAGTAGTGAGCGGCGTGGAAGAGTGATCAGTAGAAGGTTCTGGAGCGGCTTGGTAATGTCTGGGTGGCAAACGTTCAGCGTCAGCGTCTTGAAGGGTTTGTGGGCACTGTGGAATGTCAATAAACCAGTGGGCAACTGTATAATGCC
Organism: Paramarasmius palmivorus; assembly: GCA_037176845.1. Taxonomy (NCBI): domain Eukaryota; kingdom Fungi; phylum Basidiomycota; class Agaricomycetes; order Agaricales; family Marasmiaceae; genus Paramarasmius; species Paramarasmius palmivorus. The sequence goes on along the minus strand of JAYKXP010000212.1, from coordinate 25,427 downwards.
GATGGTGACGTACAGATATGGGAGTAGTGCACTCATCGGTGGAAGGTTCTGGAGCGGCTTGGTATTGTCTGGGCGACAAAGGTTGAATAGTGTCTTCAGGAGTGTGTGGAGGTGTTGGCGTAGGAACGGCCTTCGACTGGTAACTTTCAATGTAACTGAGCGCGTGTGGATAAGGTGAACGTGAACGTACCGATCCGGCGAGCGTCAGCCGTCTGGAGGATCGGGAATCAACTTTGGGAGCGGGTTGGGGCTCAGTATCGCTATGTTCAGTGATTTTCCTTCGTCTCTGTCCAGTGGTTCTTCGTCGTCTTTGCTTGGGAGCAGGCTGGGTCTGCGACTGTTGAGCTTTCGGTTGCGTATCGTGCTTTCTCTTTGTGGTAGGTCTGCTTGTGCTGTCGTACTTATCCGGTTCGGCGTCTTTGGGAAGGACGGTGTTCTTGCGTTTGCGATTCTTCGAGGTTTGAGGTCGGTCGCGTTGGGGCTACAGCGCAATAAATAAGTTCTCATTGGTAAGATATGAGAAACGCATACCGCTTGGGTGCTTGGGGTCGAATGAAGGTTTGCAAAGTACCAAATCTCTAACTCATCATAGCGCGCATCACTAATACCCATTTGACTGCATATACGATCCCTTCTCTCTTGAGATGCTTTGGAACATTTCCCTTTTTGTGAACAATGATTACACTGTGTCGCCCGACCAGCCGAATTTTTCCTAGGTATACATGGGACTCTGTCCTTGACACAGCGGTCACAGGGCTATACGTTCGCTGGTGAAAAATGGCAAGACAAACACCATTGAGATGACATACCTCATCAGAATGCGTCTGAATCCAGTCTTCTTTGAATTTGCCCCCTCTTTGGCGGTACAGCTTCCCGAAACGCTCTCTCTCCTCGTTGGTAGGCTCTTCATCGCCCGATGTGTCGGCCATTGATGTCAAAGAGAGTCAGTAAAAAATTCAGTATCGATCAAGCTGAAAGAAAGAGTTCAGAGGCACGTCGGTCAAGGTTTTTGAGGCAGTTCGTATATAGAGGATGTAAGTGGTAAGAGACAAGGACCTGTAGCCCATATCGATGATATGACTGAGGCGAACCACGTGAGTTTGGTTCTATTTTTTTTAAAGGCCTTCAGGCGTAATGTACATACTGTATATACTGCATGCTTATCCTAGGAAGGTTTGCCTAAATAATCCCCCAACGAGCCCGATTCAACTGTTGAGAAGTTGATACCGAAAACCATGGCCGAGATCACAATCAGCTAGCTTTGTGTCAAACTCTGCCCGATTAAACTGAATGGAATCGGCGAAATGCAAGATGAGTAGTTGAAGTGATGGGGATGTCCGAAGGATCGATTGAAAACCTTCCCAGAGAGACCCTGAATAGGTGAACGCCATGGGAAGACGCCACCTCAGGGATATGATACGTAGTGAAGAGGAATTTAATTTGGTAAGGAGATCGCTGATATGCAGAGCGTTGCATCGGTTGAAGACGACGTCGCAGTAGCAATACCGCGTCAGGGTGAGCTCCAAATGATGGAGGTGATGGAGTTCTACATCTCCCAACTGATATCTCCATTGGTCTGGTGCACATGTGTCGTGTCCGGAAAGCGAGAGCTGGGCCTTGTGAAGGTTGGGAAGATGGCTTAAAAGGGGAAGAACGGCCCGGGGGGTGCAACAGAGCACCAGATTGGTGATGTTGGGTAGTGACTTCAACGGATTGCTGAGTGAAATAGCAATGTTCGGTCTCCATTCGCCGCCAATGTGCAATTCGAGTTTCGAAGCGCTTTGTGGGATGAGCTGAACAAAGGCTTCAAGCGTCACATCGGTGTGTCGTCGACCGTGATTGGCCTGAAGAGCGCGAATGTTTTGCATTGAGGAGGGGGGTACACAACGAAGGAAAAGGACCAATTGATCTATGGGCCCTAGGGTGAAGAGCGATATTGATTTCCAGCCTTTCCGAGCTAATGTACCAAGGCATGAACAATGGACGCCTTTTAGGTCCTCTGTGGTTGCGCTGATGTCGAGATACGAGGGGAAAGAGACGTGAATGTGCAGCTGGAGTGAGAATCGGGCATGGTGGACAAGGAATGCGAGATATTGCTGGTATCGACGAAGATGGGGGCATGGTAGGCCCACAGTAACGGAAAGTTGATGGAAGGGAGCATGGTTAAGGGTTAGGGAGCGCACGTAACTGGAAGTTTGTAGGAGGGCGCGTAGCTGCCGTAGTTCTTTCCGGCTGGAGGGATTGTCGATGTCTAGGTGAAAGCCTTCGTCAAATATGCCGGAAAGGACCTGGGAGAACACCTCGGGAGGTAGCGAAGAAAGTGTTCTGCGATGGACACTTAAACACATCCTTCTAAAGGGTAGTCAATAGAATGTTCAATGTTGACTTAAGATGGATAACTACCTGTGTGCGGCTGCTGAATTTTGACAACAATTGCTCCGCCGCCTGCAATAATTCGGAAGGCAGCGGATGATTTGTTTGGCGTTACTTGCTGAGGGCTCTCAGCGACTGCACGCCGAATGTCGATACTGACAATGGGTCGGTGTCGCATCGCTGGCTAGGACTGACTGGTATATTTGGCAAGTGTTTCAGGTGCCAGAGTCGTGACGCTGGTTTGCAATGGATGGGGCGGTCGGGGTATGGTCGCTGAGGGGTCTATGGTACAGAAGGTCAGCGTGGTGACGCTGACGTTGAATGAATGGCTGAGGTCAGTGTATGGTCGCTAGGAGATCTATCAGCGTGGTGATGCTGGTTGTGAATGGCTGTCGATGTTGGCGTAGGATCGCTAGGAGAGGTATGGTCAGCGTCGTAACACTGATTGTGAGTGGTTGGTGATGTCGGGGTGTGATCGCTGAGGAATGTATGGGACAGAAGTACAGCGTCACCACGCTGATTGTGCATGGTTGTTTGATGTCGGTGTAGAATCGCTGAGAGATGTATGATATAGAAGGTCAGCGTCGTAACACTGATTGTGAGTGGTTGGTGATGTCGGGGTGTGATCGCTGAGGAATGTATGGGACAGAAGTACAGCGTCACCACGCTGATTGTGCATGGTTGTTTGATGTCGGTGTAGAATCGCTGAGAGATGTATGATATAGAAGGTCAGCGTCGTAGCGCTGGTTGACATTGGCTGTTTGATGTCGGCGTAGCATCGCCAAGAGATGTAGGGACAGAGGTTGAGCGTTGAGGCGCTGATTGCGAATGGCTAGCTGGGGTCACGTATCGCTGAGGAGAAGGGGTACATGATCGCTGGGCTAGGTTGTCAGAGTGTGGTCGCTGAGAGATATGAGGTGTAAAGGGTCAGGGTATGATCGCTGGCTGACAATAGCTATTTGAAGTGGGAAGGTGCCAGCTTTGTGCCGCTGACTGTGAATGAATGGGTGAGGTCAGCGTATGGCCGCTGATGAGTGTGGTCGATACAGGTCAGCATCATGACGCTGATCGCGAATGAATGGTCGAAGGTAGGCGTATAGTCGCTGGGGGATTTTGGGAGAAAGGGTCAGCGTGTCATAGCTGGGTGCTGTTCATGAGGATAGGAGTACTGCTGGGCGTTTCAACGCTGAGTATTGTAAGAAGGTGAGCTAATTTTTGCTTACATTTCATACTCTTTGATGAGATAGGTGCTCAGCGCGACCACGCTGTGTGAGGTGAGCGTTCCCGAGCTGTATGGTGGTGGTTGGAGCTCAGCGCTCCCACACCGAGTCAATTGACAAGAACTCAACACAGTGTATCAGCGCCTGCAGATAACAATGATTGACAAAAGTTTGTGGATTTGTTTGAAATTTGTAAATCTTATATTTTTCACCGAATAACTGGCGCGGTACATATCGAACAGCAGGCCCGGTATCAAAAGTTGTACAGGCGTGGGTAAGTTGGCTGACATTGGATCAGGCGGTTATCTGAGTATATGTGCAACATATGTTAACTTTAAGCATAAAACTTGTCAGATACATATCTCAACCTACAGTGATTGGATTTCCTTCAAACCTGGATATATTCTTAACTGATTTTTCACCCTGAATTCGATTTTGAGGTTCCCCAAGCCCCCAGATCAACCCCTGCAATACTACATTCATAGTACATGTTTTCTGTAATTGTGCAGGATTTGATTAGTCTGGTATATGGATTCCTGTCATGGGATTCATGGAGGCAATTGATATTCCTGTTCTATGCATAGTGAAAGGTCTCTCATTCATTTTTGGTGATTTTAGGAGCAATCCCCATGCTCCAGTACAAAAAAACCCCTAAAAATGCGATTTTTTATGTATTTTTTATGTAGCAACATACAGATGTATTCAAAAAATGTTCTTTCAAAGTAGGAAAGTGTATTTTGGGTGCCTGAACTCGATTCTGAACTCCCTTTGGTGCTGGGATGCTTCCCTGAGGTGCTATTCATGTGTTACTGCCTGTGTTACATAACTGTACAATACATTGGATTGAACAAGGTGTTGCACATACAGGAGTACTTGGGCAAGTATATATTCACTATCTATACATCATAAAGTGGGTTATGAACAAGAATTAGCCCATTCCAATCATTCCCTGTGGTATAGTATTACCAATGTCCAAAAAAAGCGAATTTAGCTGTAATAAATCTGGAAAAATAGGCAGCTCTCCAGGATTGTAAACGAAGCAAGAGGACATATATATCATCTCTGATTCACAATATCTAAGCCCCAGCTGCACTACATCCCATCCTGTAATTTTATTCCCCCAATTTCGGAGATTTTCAGTATTTTTGATATTTAAGCACCATTATCCCACTAATCTATGTACTATTGGGTGTCCCCAGGCTTGTATTTAATTTATCTAGGTCCTCCAACTTACCCCATGTCAATATCTGGCCTGTAGCCCAAGATCCAATAGGCCATTTTCCTGAATTACCATATTTGGACCGCTTTTTTTGCATTCCCCTGCCCCCCAATTGCAGGGGCATGCTTTTGGAACATATTAGAACATATTCCCTCAAAAATGCGATTTTTATAGCCCCCAAGCATGCCCCAATAGCCCCCCAATGCATTGATTCCAGGTGGAAAATGATGAGGTAAGGCCACCTTCTATTTTGGGAAGCCAAAAGCGGAGTAGGGAGGCACCCAGATGATGTCAGGAGGTGTGGGAATAATTTTTCCGCAAAAAAAGCGCCCAAAAAGCGCACTGTTACATCATGGAAAGAGCACCTTCCATTTTGGGATGCCAAAAGCGGTGTGGGAATATCTCCAGATCTCAAAAAAGCGGCCTGTTCCCTTTCCAGAAGGTGTGGGAATGATCCTTCCCTATTTGGAAGCACCCAAAGCGGACAGTACCTCTTATCTGCCTTGATTACTTGTCTCCGACTTTTGCAAAAGCCCTTGTCACAGATTATTGCAAAAGTCGTTCTGATAACTATCGCATGTTTTTGTAAAAGTATCGGTACATCTGGTGGATTTTCTGATCTGTCAGGTTGCTCTAGACCCTTTGTTATCCATTGCTAAGTCGTAGCTGGGCCAGTTGGAACAGGGGACAAGAGGAGATTATAGGGCGTACAGCAGAGATTGAAGGAGTCTAGGCTAGATACAAAGCAAGACAATGGTAACTGCACGTCTACGATAACGGTTCTCCCAACGAGCCCAAACTCTTAATCCTCGTCGCTGCTGCCGTCATCGGAGTCAGTCATGACGATCTCCATTCCTTCTCTGGCACTGGGAAGCTGGACCAATCGAAGGTGCTTTCCGGGCAAGCGATTGTAATAGGCCTCCGTGTAGGCGTAGTGAGCCTGCTGCCAACTGTGATACAGATGGTAACAGTTGTGTGGAACGCCAACAACGAGGCCTTGAGCTTCTGTGTGCCTGTCGCCCGGGTCAGGAAAGGATGGGATGCAAGGGATGAAAAGCTCACCAGTCGTAGTAGATACCCACTTCCAACCCGCGAAAAACGACGTAAAACTTGGTTTGAAGCTCCGTGCCAGGCCTCTGATGCAACGAATCGGGATGTGGGATTCCTGCAGGATGTGCTACCGTCTGAGGTACAGCAGGAATGGGGGCTTCTCCGGTGGTTGACGGGGTGTCGAGAACCCTCTGCACGGATACCGTGGTGGTGATGCGCCAACCTGTTGATTGTGAGTCCTGGAAGTAAATGGACAGCCAGGGTCGGGAAAAGACGAACCAGGGATGGTGTGTGTAAGTTGACGGGTCCAATTTTCTGGACGTTGATGAGCGGCATATAGGGTAATACAAAGAGAGCTGACTCACCGCTACCGCCTGGTGAAAGAACGGTGCCATTTTGAAGGGTGCTGGGAGATTGGAGAGATCCAGTGTCGTCTTGAGCGCTGGGGATAAAGGAGGCGATTCCGGCTGTGTAGGAGCTCATGGTGGTAAATGGTAAAGAAGGGTTGGGGTCTTGATTTCTGGAGGTCCAAAGGAACACCTTGATCCCAAATTTGAACCGTTACATCGGCCGAAGGGCCTCTGCCTGGATCCGGTAGATTAGATGGAGATAGGATGGTTACAATGTGCATCGTTCGCAAAGAGTGGTGCACCTAACCGACGGTTTAAACGGTAAGGAAACGGTGAGAATTGGTAAGAAAGGGTGAGGACAGAAAAAGGATGTGTCACCGGGCGTGTTGTCCCTATCTCCACAACGCTCTGTGGACCATAGGTACGTGAAATCCAACACTGTTTCGTCCTTCCGTGACGGACTGATTTCTGGAATCCTTAGTGGGTATGCCTAAAACGAGTACTCTAACGGAAAGGCAATTAGCATTCCTCAAAAGCGAAGTGCAAGCCTCCCATGATACTGACCGGGCTGGTTTGGGTGGAGATTACGCAGACAACATTGTTCGTCCCTTTCTGCACCGCTTTCCGTTGGAATCGGCGTCGGAAAATCTGCCTTCCTGTGGTGTCAAGGCAAAGGTAGAGGTGGAGACTATGGACAACAGAGTCTGGGTTCTTCTTTCACGCGTTATTTTTGCATCTCTGACGCGTCTATTCGGGGGTAGATCATCAAGAGGTGGTTTTACCACCAATCCAGCGTAGCAAACGAGGCGCGTTCGCGTTCCGAGGGTTCGGCGTAGGATAATTAGCCAGGCTGTTTTTGGTGCTGCAAGAATTAGCTCTGTTACAGTAGGATGGATGGGTAGTACATACTGAAAAAGGATCGTGACCGTCAACGGTCGCATTATGCGTACCCTTCACTTTCCAGAGAAGGAAAAGTTTACACCCCTGAGGCCTGAGGCATGGGTGTCCAGGCGACCAAAGAAATCGGACTGTGCAGCCGAAGTGCAACGTGTTGTTCTGGGCGGGGGTGATGGGCGAGGATAAAGAAAAATGCGGCTTAGCAAGTGGTGTTCCACGCGTGGTAACTGGTAAATATGTGGCCGCCTGGTTCCGAGGGTGATGGTGCGCATCAGGCCTTGTAGGAATGTCGAAACGCTCAGAAAGCGGCGAGGAGATCTTCCAATCACGAGCAGGATGTTGGTCAAGTTTGGGCGGCAGATCGGTGTCTGGACGGTAAGTATCGGGTTAAATGGTAAGAAAAGGTGAGAACGGGTGAGAACACAAAAGGAGGACTCACCTTTTGGCCGAATCATCCTTGCATACCCGCTTCAGGACCCCAATTCTGCACCTCTGCATCTTGCAACTAAGCATCACCCTCAGGTAACCTCCCCCTTCGTCATCGTAGCTCCATAGCGCTGACTTGTGCGCCTTCCTAGTGTTCAACATTGCCATGCCTAACCCAGGTTCCTTCAAAGGTGCTCAGTTAGCTTTCTTGGAGAACGAGAGAGCAGGCTATGAGACAGCTCACAAGGAAGGTGTGGGTGCCGAACATGTCGCCGACATTATCCGTCGGTTCTTGCTTCGTTTCTCAGTCACTAAGCCTCTGGATTACGAGCCTTGCGCTGAGGAACTGGCAGCAGTCGATGACACGAAGCCTTATCCGGAGCTGGTCGAGCCCAAGCAGACAGACGGAATGAGTGACGAGGTCTACGACAAGTTGCTTGAGGAGTTCCAGCGACTGAAGGACCTGGAGACCATGAGAGTCAAGGTGAGAAAGGTTTTGTTCATTGTTCGTTACTATTAGTCATTGACCATTGCTTTTGTTATGTCACGCTCTACCTCCTTTACCTGATCCATCGCGTCGCACTTCAGCAAATTCAACGCTGGTTCAACTATCAGTACAACAACCCTAAGCATCGGGACGACAAGGATCCTGACGCTTTGGCTTCTTTGTTTTCTCAGCTTACTGGCGCTACTCCCGGACCTGGTTGTCGTCGCCCTGCTTGGCAGGTTTTTGCACGCACCAATGCGAAGGCTATCGACGAGAAGGTCAACGACCGTATAGCAGAGCTGAAGGCTGAAGCTCAGAACACCGGGAAGACAGTGGACTTCAAAAAAGGTGTGTGCTGGATCCTATCTCATTGTCTTCTAGGTACTAACCTACGGTGCAGGCGAAAATGCGACTCTTCGTATCCGTCAGGGGGTGATCAAGGCCGAGTTCGAGAAGCTCAACAAGGCGGATCAAGACAAGTACTTTCGTATGGCTAAGGAGGAACACGATGAAAGAGTTCGCAAGTGGAGAGAGACACAGAACGCTCCCTTTTCGACAGACCCTGAAGCTCGCCAGCGGTGTGTAGATGCTACGTCATGCAAGGTCGGCGTTTACTGATTTTTGCTCTCAGATGCATCGAAAGGATTGCTGCTTTCATTGAACCCATTCTCAATGGGCTCATGGAAGCTACGGGTTGGCATTGCACCCTCATTGCTGGTGGACCAGAGCCCGCGGACAACGGAAGGTTGAACATGATAAGGTGAGATTTTTCAGCTAAACCGCAACGTCATGTTTATTCTAATGGTAGTTTTCAACGCACTCGTCAGCTGTCATTCCGGAGAGACGAAGGATCCCAAGCCGCTGAATTTCGGTTCCGCCAACCGGATTTTGTATCAGAAGTGCGTTGTACCGACCTTCGCGGCTTACCTACAGAGAGCTTTCGGTGCGTCTTTCCGCTCATTTTCCTGTTTCTTCTTTCGCTGATTATGACTTTAGCCCCCGAGGACTGTTTAGCCGTGGCGTTGAAGAACCCAGGACCTTCTCTCGCCACACTGGTGGGGGACGATGTTAATCACGATGTGGTGCATGGACCGGTGGTGCTACCCGTTCCCTTGACCGGTCCTTTGTCCGCTGCTACCGCTGCCAGCGCATCTGTTAATTCATCCTCGAATCCTTCGACTTCCAACTTTTCCACTTCCGATTCATCTCATTCACGCACCTCAACTTCTACCAAACCACTAAAACGACCGTTGCCCCCCAATGAACCCACTTTTTCTGTTTCCTCCAAGTCTGCACATCTTCCTTCTGCTTCCAAACCTTCCAAAACAAACCCTTCATGGGCTACCGTCGCACAGGCTGGTTCCAGTGTGGCTCGTAGGTCTTTACCGGGTACTTCCAAGTTCAAGCCAACGCTTGCAGTGAAAGACCAGCGGGCTATTTTAGCTCGTTCAGGGGCAAAAGGCAAGGGGAAGCAGGCCAAGGAGCGCTCCCTTTCCCCTGTGTTTCCTTCTCCGCCGCCACCACCTTCCTCAACGTTTTCTTCTCCACCTCCACAGGCTTCCTCTGCCTTTTCTTCGCCGCCTTCATCTCCTGCTCCATCTTTGTCCAATGTATCTTCTCCTCCACCATCGCCACTTCCATTCAAGAGGAAGGGCAGGACCGCATCCTTCTCTTCACAGTCCGGCCGTGCCTCTTCCCCCATAGACATCGACCTCATGTCCTCTCCCGAACGCTCTCCGGTGAAGAAGACCTACAAGGGTCGAAAGCCTAAAGACAAGTCGGGTTTCCTCGGCGTGGTCTTGCCCAGTGCCAACTGGAAGAAAGAAGAGTGTGCGGTAGAAGAGGTCCTCAAAATGGAAGAAGAGGAGCCTATGCTCCTCCTGAAGAAGGAGGAAGAAGAAGAAGTGTTCCTGTCTTCTCCGGCCACCACCTCCACCAAACGCCTATCCAATTCTCTTCCTGAACCGTCATCCTCGTCCAAGAGTCCCCGGCTAAAATTGGGTTTTGATTCGCACAATTACCAGGTCGACATTCCTCGTGCGGGTCGCCAAGAGGATTACATCCTCAAGATCATGGAGCTCGCTGAGGAGGTTGGCATCAACCACAAGCTTCGTTCCATCTTACTCGCATATCTGGGACTGGAGAAGAAGAACAGCTTCAGGCCTGTGCGCTACAACGACCGCTTGGCATCCGTTGACCGCCCAGACGAAATTGGGGATTGGATCGCCCGCGCTCGCCGCCCCGGATACCGACCTATTTTCTTCCTCAAAGGTGGTTCTATCCATCTACCTGGGTTAGAGATCTTTGTCCGGGAGTTCAACGCCTGGTATCGCTCCTTGCAGCCGCACTGGCGTATTGAGAACGAGACCTATGTCGAGGGTGAAGTGCGTCTCTCTAGGACCCCTGGTAGAGAGATCATCAGCCGAGAGGAGTGGCCAGATCTGTACAAGACCGGTACCAATGGTGTTGGTAGCATCGTGGCCGCCATTTGTTGGTGGAAGGATGCCCTTCAGAGGCTTCCAGAAGGCACTCCTCGTGAACAGCAAAGGAAGGTCAAACAGCTTCGGGCCTATAAGGCGGCGGTGGACGATGTTGAGTATACCTTTTGGGCTATGGAGTCTTTGGAGTTGTAGATCTTCCTGTAGTATGGGAAACCGTTCTTTAACCTTCTGCTGAAAATTTGTTTTTGCCTGTATCTAGCTTTTGTTCCTAGATACTGCCTTTTATAGAATGATCTGTGTTTTTATATGATCCCGTATTTGTTCAGAGCAAGATTCCATTTATGGTAATGAAAAGTGAGGACTAAAATCTGCGCAGAATAGCTACAAGAAAGCTGGGTATATAGTTAAGGTAGTTACAATAAATAATAACAGATATTTGGCTGAGTGGATTGAGCGCCGCACGCAAGTCGTGAGACTGTTATGTCATTAACCGGCACGCTGAAGTTCGATCCCGCGCAGTAACCAGTATTTTGCCATGCTTCCCGCATGTCCACTGATCCTATTTCCATTTATGGCAAAGTTTGCCAACGTCTAGTAACATCTGTGATGTATACCTTGGAATGGTTAACTAACAGGACTTGATGTGTGGCAGGAGCCACTACAGGTGCCCTTTTGATGCCGGACATGAAGAGAGCGTTGAATGATTAAACGGGTCCAAACAAACAGATGGCTTCGAACACCGTCAAGGGCACTATTGAGTTGCCCACGCCGGAAATCAACCTCCATCTTCACCCAGGATGACAGCTGGGGAAGACTGCGAACAGTCTCGGGCAGATTAGATGGTAGCCATAGGGGAGTGTTCTCGGCGCCGCCTTCGCTCTGTTCGGAGTTGGCCTGCCCCCATGACAGCGCCATTGGGATGTACACTTGTTGTATTGTACGCAGTCGTAAAATCGCTCGAGAGATCCGGGCGTGGCGGTCAGCGATTTCAGTTTTCTGGTTTGCCGTATTATAGTCGGTATTCTTGAGATCTATCCTGAGGTGCCGCCTGCAAGATATGAACCATCTGAGTAAGGTATAATGTCGGCAAGAGGATGTACATACTGGGCTTCTTCGATATCTAGGCCTAGCTTGAGAAAGGCGCTCGGTGTGACCTCATGTAACAACGGGATGCCAAGTTTTTGTTCTTCTTCCTCCTGTTCAGCATACTCTAGCCAGACGTCTTGCTCAGTTTTACCTATTTTATGTGTTAGTTCATGCCGTTGAAGTGTAATACATGACGCACCACTGGGAGGAGTTGTATAAGGGTTCTTAGATGAACGGCCACTCTCCCAATCATCTACCTCCTTCATCCATTCTTCGATCACCGCTTCCTCGAGGCCTTCACTGAAGTCTGCCAGCTCTATGGCCTGCTTCTTTTGTTCTTCCTCTGCCTTACGACGTCGCTTACGCAGTAACAGTCCTGTGAAACATGATTCAGAGTGGATGTAGCCATGAGAGATCATCAAAACCTACCCAATCCTATAACCTTAGACCAGTTCCATGCCCCCATGTGGTCATCAATGGTATCTCGACGGTGACCAGGCCCCATTTCCCGCGTGCTCGTTCCAATAGGACCAAGGTTGGCCCAGTGACGTTCGATTCCTTCACCATCCGTCTGACCAGCACCCAGCATAAAATGTAACGCAAAGTTCTCTTGGCATCGACGTTCGTGACCTTGAATGTGAAGCTTGGGAACTGCAAATTTCCATCGATCCTGGTGTAGGCCTATGCGTGCGACTGCTGGAAGAGAGGCCATCCTTTCAAAGAACTTTTTGTGGTACTGGCACACAATATCGTAACAAAGAACCCGAAAGAGGCGCTCATCCGAGTGACGCTGTGAAGATCCAACAGCAAAGTCCGATAGGCCATACCTACGCTGATGGTCAAAATAATAAACGACCCAATTATGTTTCACACTTACTTTTCCCCCCGTTTCAAGTCGACCATACTAGTCGGCTCTACAATCTCGTGACGTGCACACAAACACAAGATAGAGCCCGTTGTGGCATAACCGCGGCTGTATTTTGTATTTGCCTGCTCTATAGCTGCCAAGCCTTTGCATGAACTGGTCTATGTACGGTGAATTAGCGCCAATGAGTTCGATTGAAATGTATGTACGAACCTCCTTCTGATCCCCCACACTCTTTAGCCAGGGCTGATACCCCTTCTGGCAGACAAAGTAAGCAAGCCCTGTAAATAGACCGGGATCCTTTTGCTCGCTCAAGATTCGACGACGTTTGAGACGAAAACAAGCGTCGATGCTGATGAATTTGTGGTATAAGAACCTATAAATTGATGTCAACCCAGCTGAGAATAGAACTTTCAAATCACTTACTGCTTCGACAGCATCGAGAAATTATCGGGCATGTTGACACCGGGGTGAGGGCAAGCAGGGCAACAGACAGCCAGTTCGCCCTGTTCGATCTCTACGAACGGCCGACCCTGTTGATTTCCGATACCCGCACGCTGTAGCATGCGCAAATACCTCCATTGACGCATGACTCGAATGAAGGCTTCGTAACGGTCCTTTCATCCACTGTTCAGTCATGATAACGCAAACATTAGAGCAGAGCTTACCTTTGGATCGCTGATACCAGATGCATCAGTTCTCTTCTCCAGAGTGCGATAGAAATCGTAAAGGGACACCTTCCCCTGAGTCGTTAGATGATGAAAGTATGACAGTGTGCGAAAGGTAAACGCCGTATGAGGCTCCGCGACAGTTGCTGGATACAACCGAGCCCGCATGAGCTGTTCCCACTTTTCTCCGGTGATGTCAATAGCCTTACATTCACAGAATTGCAAGGATACCTCTTGAATTCCTTCTATATCTACCACAACGAAGCCAACTCGCGAGCGTTGAGGTTTGGAACACTGTTCTCCCGTTTGGTGCCCTAGTTGAACTACCAGTCCTAATTTGCAAAGGGTAGTTCTCTCGAAGAATGACCTGTTCCACTGCTGAAACCTAAGTTCAGCACAAAAGTCAAAATCCCGATGACCAGGCAAACGCACCTCTACCCTATCAAATGGCCGACTCTGATGCCCTGCGACAATGCATCGTGAACACAGAAGACGCCTTGAGAAACAGTCCCTGCAGCGCGACAAGCTTTCCCCGGGTGTTTTGCATTCCTCGCACTTCATGGTCTTCTCAGCTTCGCGTGGGCCTTCATGAGCCATCAGTTCTGCAAGGAACTTGGGGGTAAGTTCCATCCAATCCTTCATAGGTCGACGCTTCACAGATTGTTTCAGGAATGCAGAACGTCAGAATAAAAAGACATACTCACTGAAGCATCAGCGCGTTTCTTCCTCTTTACTTCCTTGTCTTCTAAGGCCTCCTGAGGAAGTGCAGGGACCCCATACTCTCCACCAATACCAAAACTCCCAAACCCGAATCCAAAATCCATCCTATAGTCGGAGCTGTAAGTTCCACGCGGATCGGAAACGGCCTCCAGGATCTTCGACCGCTTTTTCAGCGGGGAAGGGGGTTGAACAGGAACGAATTTCTCCTTGACCCGACGTCCATCAGCGCTCAGTTCTTGAGATCGAAGTAGAGTCGGAATGCTCCGCTGGGTAACTTTGATTTCTGTTGAGAATCGCTGCAAGCCTTGCAGTTTGGGAGCTTTGTGTCGTTTTGACGCGTTATTGGCAGGAGGCATCCTGCAGTAAACAATCACTGATCACATGAGCTTCACGTAGCGTCACACTTTCCCAAGCGTTACTGTAGTCACGAATCAACGTTCACAATCAACGCTCACATTCACTGCTTATCACTAGCAAGGCTTGCCCACCGTTTCCAATCCCTGTAAGCATTTGATTTACTCATACCTTTCTCCTGCCTCAGCAGCAGGATAGGCGAATAACAGGCCTTGAGAAGCCTAGTACCCTTGGAATCTCACTCAACCTCCTACAGCCGTGCGGCGAAGATGCAAGCTCAACAATTAATTTGTCCATGTGGTTATCAACGAGAAGGGTACTGAACAGTACAAGGAGATTACGGTCTGGATGTTTGAGCCCACAGTGCGTCCTTTGAATTTTATCATCACCGCGTTGCTTACTATCCCATGCTTAGGTTTCATATCATTGTACTACGCTTGGTTACCTACATCTCCCTTGTAAAGCATAACACAACTACTCTGCTACACTCGCCCTTCCTCCGTGGTTACTTTACCCATTAAGCTCGCATTGATGTACTACCACTGCAGTAGAAATTCAATGTTCAGTGTTCAAAATTACATTTCAAAAACATTCCGTGGTACTCTGGTATTCTACTCCTCCTCTTCCACCTTATCATATTCAATTGAGTCGTCTCGTTTAACATCTTCGTAAAAGTTGTTCAGGTACCTGTTCAACATTGTAATGCAAATCATACGTCAAGAAGCTCATGAACGCTCACCCTAGGATCTGATCTGCAGTCTCTCCAACATTGGCCTCCGTGACAACATCGTCTTCGTCCCATATGACCAAGATAGGACCATACCATGGGCGTCGCAAGCCATCCGCGTACCCCTGGAGCTCTCTGGTTACGCTGTCGTTCAAGTCGAAACCATTGCGTCGCGTTTGCTCGAAATAGTATAGCTGGAATACTGGGTCTACCTCTGAGGCAATCGTCACTCGAACACATTCGATACGAGCCGAGGCCCCTTCTGTCTGGTCGTCTGGATCTAAGAAGGGGCGGAAATCACTTTCATGGATTTTTGAACGCTCCAATCGTACGACTCGTGGTTCTTCGGATACATGGAAGTACAGCGCTCCCTGCAATACATGTCGTCAGCGCTCTAACTGACGCCTTTGGTAACAGTGCCTCACCTTCGTCCTTTCCTTCATCATCTGTAAGAAGAATTCCCGGCCAGTGATTGGTTTACGACGCTGAGGGCGACCTGGGACAGATGAAGATGGCTCCACGCTCATGATGTACGGCTGATATGCTTCAGGATTCCGGTGTATGTGTGCCCTTTTATCTCTCATCCGGATAAAAGACGCGCTGCGAGTCATACCCGGGTCTGAATCACATTCTTGGATCGAAACATCGCCACACCCTCAGCCCTTCAAGCTTCAGCATCATGTCCATTTCAGATGCTGAATGGAACAATTACCTTCAGATTCTGTGGAATGTCCCTGGGATGATAAAACCAATCTCCCAACACGATCTCGAAAGGAGCGCCGGCCTACGGTTAATGGAAAAATTGCGTTGGCAGCGGGAAGCCCTGAGGATCGGGGAAGAGCTCAGAGCTGTGTCGCCTGATAGCCTGTGGGACGGACCGACCAACATTTGGGGTGGTGATCGTTGCCATCAGTGAGAATTTCAATTTTTTGCGCTACATATTATACCCATTCACACCCAAACCAGTCGCATCCTCCGTTCAAAACTCTAAGGCTACATTTCTGCCCTAAAGATCGTGTTCTACGCCATTCCAGTAAGCTGTTAAGTCAGGTATCTAGTTTCAAGGTTGACCTGATTAAAAACAGTTGCGTCTGGAAAAAATGTTTGGAGATTCATTAGCAGCATTCGATCGATCTCCGTAGCCAAATTGATACCGTATGTCATGTATTTTTTCCATCAGAATCAGGATTATTGGCAATTGGCCCGTCCCTCGCGCCCTGTCATATATCATTGCATTCCGAGCTGAGCACCATCTTCAACCCTGTTCTATTACCACCATCTCCTACCACCACAGAGCCTATGGACACTCAAGACCCCAGCAACCCGGGTGTCGAGTCCCCTGCTACCAAAACGCAAGCTACCGATGCTGTCCAAGGCGAGTCCCCGAAGCCCGCAGCTGAGGAAACGCCAGCCCATCTTGTCACCTCTCCCGATATCAATCACTCTCTAATGCCGGTGATATGGTCCAAAATATAAATCGCGTATCTAGACGAATATTCTTGCCTTCAACAAGTTTTAATACACTTGATAAGGGAAACAAGAGCACTAGTGTGAGCCCGAGCAGCTAGTGAAAGCGGACTTAGGCTCTAACAAAGAGTAACTAGTTGTCTATACGCTTGTTCATGGATCGTATGATCAGGCTATGGTAACTGGGGACTTAGCCATGCATGCTAGACGTGTCTGAAAACTGTAGGACTGTCTATACTAGAAAGACAGTTGTCGTGTCATCTATAGAAACGCTATGGAATTGGCTATAGACTTCTTATGAGGCTATACAACTGATCTGGAAGAGTTGTTGCGACTAGAGACCTTGAATAATGTCTGCGACCAAGGGGATTCGAACTTGGCACAGAATAGACGCATAGGCGTAGAGACACATTGTTGACTGACCAGTCTAGACGCTGGCAGGATATGATGGAAAGAGGATCTTCCGCTCTAGGAGGAAGCGCGCGTGTTGCAGCTTGGATTAATCCGAAGCTCTCAGCATAGCTTAGTAAAATCGATGAGATCCGAAGCTAGACGGCCGAAGATCGACTTGATAAGCAAGCAAGGTTTTAGGGTTTTACGCTAGCCGCTTACTACAAGCGAGTTACTTGCCCAGGACATTTCGGACTCATCGCCGAAAGGTGTAGATCCGAAACCAACCAGAGAATTATATCTCAGAAGAGAGACCGTACCTTTCCCCTGGCTAGACGAAGTGCTAGCTAGGAATGGTGATAGAATTACGCATTCTTGAACCTAGAAGAATATAGAAGAATAGACTCTAAGGGAGGGACTCGAAGGGAAGATGTCTAGGCAGTTCCTGACGATATCCGATACCAAGGAGAGCCGTCTCCGCTCAACAGCTATGTACCATGCGGTCTAGCAAGAGTGAGTCAGCACAAGGAAGAAGGATAGTCCACCGAGCGATTTCCGACGTGGAGCTAGCCAAATATTTGGAACTGCTTTCAGGACCAAAATGCGAATAAACCCAAAATATGGACGAAAGATCGTCTAAAAAGAATATTTCATTTCCTTCTTAAGTAGTTCTATACCTTGTATGGGCAGCGAGCCATCGGAATCATAGCTAGAAGTATGTATCTGTAGATTATGGGTAAATAGGACAGCTAGAGGGTATATAAGCTGGCCCATTTCGATACGAAAAGGCAAGCAAGTAGATCCCCCCACTGTCAGATAGCACAGAGCAATCAACGACTTTGGAACTTGACTTCAGAGAATATTTAAGAATATACCCCACCTGACACAGAGTCAGTGATTTGCTACTTGTATAGCTGTGATAAGCGTACAGTAGTCTCTTGAATAGAACGTACTGAGTTGCGTCTAGACGGGATTTGACTTGACCACCGAGGTTTGGAGTACTAGGGACTCCCACCTAAGTTGAGGTACTGAGGACAGAGGGCCTCCTACCTAAGTTTGAGATATAGAGGACAGAGGGCCTCCTTATCTATTGTAACTGAAGTATTGTGGACAGAGGGCCACCTTACTTATTGTTTTGGCACTGAGGACTGAGGGCCTCCCATTGCCATATATTGGTCATTGTTGAACTTGTTTGGAATCAATCCAGTTTGGATATTGAAGAGGCTAGCTGCACTTGGGCACTATCCTGTTGCATTTTGTTGATTTCTTTGTTCGTTGGATACGAATATACACCTTATACCTTTCTCTATACCACGCACCTTTGTTGTTCGTTGGTCTAGATCGAGTACTAGAGTGTCTATAGCGATAATACATCGTTTCTTGATCTTACTACCGTGCGGAACCTTTGCCAACGCCGAGCCATCCTCGCACAAAAGAGGTTGAGTTGTGTTTTGTTGTCTCTAGACGGCCTTACACCAATTGAACCCATTCACCGTGTTAGGGCAGGTTAAGGTAAGCTCCAAGCTTCCATCCCTAGCTCCTTTAGTTTCCATACACGTTAAAGACTCAAAGGGTCTTCCAATCAGTAGTTGATAAGGTGCCTTTTCTACTACATGCAACTGCGCACGGAATTGTAGATCACCAATTTCCATGAGTACATTCCTAGCTAGTCCAAGGGTTCGATTTAGACTGCCATTCGCACTTTGCATATGCAATACAGTAGACGGATCCCATTCGATCCCTCTTCCAACAGCTTGTCTCTTGTCGATGCACAAGATCATAGACCCCATATCCAATATACCTTCAATCGGATCTGGATGGCCATTTAACCTTGGGAATATGCATCTAAGATCTTCGGACGGTGCAGCTACCAAGATGATCTTTTTCCCTTCCGAGTCGGTCTCATTGAGGTAGGATTCGATGATGTCCCGATGTACTATGGTCCCAGCAGGCATTCCATCTGTTTCCATCTCAAGGATATCAAAGAACGTCTCGAAAGTCTCATCTGGAGAGCACAATTCTGATGCATTCACCACGAAGTCACTGCTATCAAGATCTTGCAGTACTTCAGTTGTCATAGTAAACACTTGGGTCTGGGGTAACTCTGCATAGAACGACGAGATAGGCTTTTTATTTACGTTCCTGAACCTGCATTTACGAGCCAACAATTTACGGACTGATGGAGCTAGTGTTAACAGCTCCCCCAAAGGTATAGTAGCTCCAGTAGATAGGTATCTTTCCAATACAGCCGCTTCCAAGCTCGGAATATTGGTCTCCTCGCTTTTTGAAGTGATTTTACTTTGGCCAATGGATTTTATTACTGCGCCACGCTTAACTTCGGGTTTTGCCGACTCTGCCACTTGATCCTGACGATGTGCCATCCCCTTCTCCACTACATGTTCCTTAGGGATAGGTGGACGGTCTAATGGTTCCACATCATCAAATGGTCTGTCATGCTCTAGTTCATCGAAGCGAACGGTTTTATTAGCCGTTTCTCTACTCTTGCCAGTTGTACTGGTTCTCTTGTCATTTTTATTCTTTTGGCTTTGATTTTTATGGGTGTTTTCACCCTCTATAGTAGGATCTTTATATCTAGCTTTCTCGGCTCTACTCAACGTCGGTAGTTCTATCTGTGGCATGGACCTTTTAGGTTTGTTACCCTCAGGGGCCTTTGCATTTGTCGATCTGGTCTGATTGACGAGCCCCATCACTGGGCTTTCTAGTTTTTTGACTCATCTGCAGATCTAGTGACATATTGATCTATCACCAGATTAGCAAACGACTTTAAGTCCAATTCACTAGTAAAACTCCTAGCATTGCTGCCACTAAGCTCTCGATAGTATTCCTCCATAGGATCATCATCGCTCTGGAACATAAAACTATCGGCATTCCTATCCCAGCCTTTAGCTTTAATGTATTCATTTACAGAGTCTTTGTATGTCTGATTGGGTCCAGGTTCGGGGAATCTGCTACCATCTTTCATCATCATGGTTTGAGCAGACTGGTTCCACGCGATTAAACCTTTGTCCATTAAACGTTTTTGGTGTGGACAGTCCCTTACTCTATGCGAAGGGTCTTTGCAGAAGAAACAAGCGCTACCATCATTGCTTCTGGTATTAAAGCCGTTGTTTGAAGTACGATTACCCATTGGTGGGTTGCTAGACCTAGTATTGGTCTGTAACGCTGATGCTAGCCTCGTAGGTAGGTCATCCAAGGTTTTCTTAAGTGAAATCACTTCTCCACTCAAGGTCTTGATCGAATCCATACCAGTACGCAACGACTGGATCTCTTGATCCTGTGCACGCAACTTAGCTGTATGCGCATCTACTGACGCAGCAACTCCCATCTGATGCAACTCTTCTTCCTCACGACGTCGGTCATACAACTCAACAGTCGCTGGCTCTTCTTGATCTCAGCTTCGTTGACTTCTTTTTGGTAGACGGACTAACCGTATGAGGAAATCCAGGTGATTTTACTTGTGAAGCCGATGGTTTACTCTTGTACATGTCTTTTAGTACTGGATCAGCCAATGAAAGCTCGTTCATTTTCATGTACACGCTTCCATCACCCGCTGCCATCAAGACTTCCATCTCTTGCATTACAACTTTTCAAATCCCAAGGATCGTCAAAGCGGCGTTGCTCTCTTCTAGGCTTGCCTCTATTTTTCTTTGCCTCTTCAAACGGGTGATTTCACCCATTACTTGGTTAATTTGCTCTCGCCAATAGTCACTCAAGCCACTCAAGTAACCATTGTACAGCATTATGATTGTTCAAGACAGCAGGGCTCTTTCATGAGCTTGTCTATTTCGTACTTGAACGCCTCTATGATAGGCCTTCAATTTCTCTACATCCCAATCAAAGTAATTGTCTATATTTCTGTACGACCTTCTTTAGCTTGCTCATGGAGCCTTCGTCCATGTTTGCAGCTTCCGGAAAATTCTTCGTACATCATCTCGACAAACCTTTTATAGGAGTGTCCCAACACCTCAGGTCTATGTGCTATCTGCCTTCGATAGTCCCCCTCTTGCATTTATACACTGCCAAGATAAATCTTCACCGTCTCTTCCGTGACATTAGCTGCTCTGAACGCAGTTTCAAGGTCTTCCAACCAGTCCAACAACATGCAGGATCCGAATCATCGAATTCTTTCACAAGATCCTTGAATATCTTAACAGTCTGGTTGTTACGGATTTGACTAGCCGCTTCCTCTGATAGCGTCTGCCAGGACTCTCTAAGTGTAAACACTGGTTGTACCATATCGTTGGTATTTATTGGGGGTAATATAGTTTGTGTTCTGATTCAATATCAGTGAGTGGAGATAATTCTCGCTCTTTGGGTTCTGTCGGCGTAGTACGTCGTCCGTCAATAAGTGATCTAACTCCAAAGGATCTGGAGTAGAGGTGGAATTCGCAGGTAAAGATAGGTTCAACACTAGTTCTTCGGACTGGTAGGTCTAGTAACTAATGTTCTGCGATGAGGGATCTGCTGAAACGTAACGCTCTCCAAACAAAAATCCGGGTTATATGTCGCTTTGCCTACTTCCATGTTCTACTTGACGACGCGAGGTGACGATTCTAGGATCGGAAAACCTTTCCTAATCAAAATTGGAATTGGTGCTAATAGATATTGAAACCTGTAGCTTTTGATTGTCCGTCGGTAATAACCTCGACGATTGCATTATAGTAGATTCACTCGCTTCAGGCGATGCAGTGGAAAAGCACCTGGTCTTGAAACGTTCGTCTTCATGACGGCTTTTTACCAGCACTATAATTTTTGATCACACCTGGGTTGAACAAAAACTGCAGTTTGACTCGCTTCTTATCATAAATTGGGTATGTGTACCTAGTCAAGGTCCACTTTAAAATATGGATAGATGTAAATTCATCAAGCTAAAGGCTTGTTGAAGGATAATTTCCTCTCGATTGTTCCAAGTAATACTCTAGAAACCAACCCTTGCTGTGGGCCCAATAAACCACTTAGTATCTGGTGAAATCACCTAATAGTATGACCGCCCTCATGTACATAAGCACTCTACGGTCGTAGTTGTGCAAGTGTTGTTTGGCGTAAACAGAGTTGCCGCCTTAGAGATATCTACTCAAGCTTAGGTCTCAAGAGGGTAAAAATCACTTCTATTCGCGAAGTTCACCCGTATGGCCCCGACATTGCAAAGTTGAGGCCTAGTTCCCCCACGTACATTGCACATTAAGGGATCAATATCAGGGCTTATAGGAAATATCCTAATTCAGCTCGTTAAGCCTGCTAAGTCCCCCCTCGCAAGGCCAGATATCCATTTAAAACAGTATTATTTTGGCACGTAGCAATAAAATAAAAAAATCCAAAATTAAAAATATAACATAGCAGAAAACATCAGACGAACATCCAAATGGAGGCAGACAATTGCAAAGTACAGGGCAATCTCGTCTATATATCCTCAACAGAACCGGCCCCTCATCCTCCTCTGGAAATATCTCCCGTCGTCGTCAATCACCGCATCATCGTACACTTCCATCTACTACCCCCCTCGTCACCTCCCGCTGCACAAGTCCCTTTGGCTTCGGTTTAGGGTCTGGAGAGTCCCAAAGAACCTTGAACTTGTCGGGCAAGTCGATCCCGGATAGACCGCTGGCGTAAACAATATAGCTGTTCGTCCCTCTGGCACCGGCTAATGCCTGCATCCTTTCTTGCCAGCGCTCTCCATTGCGAAGCATCATAGCGATGGCACGCACGGTTCTGCCAATCTCCTCATGCAGAAAGATCCAGCTCCTGCGCCCCACGCCGTTTCCCTGGCCCACGCTTCACCCACTCTAACACTCCCTGCCTCATTCAATGCATCAGGCTCGTCTTCAGGGTTGATGACTTCCAAATCCAAGCGAGCTCTTCTCGACTCCCCCGGCCGGATGAGGGGCGGACCCTCAAGTCTTCAACTACTCGGCTCTTCGCCCCCAAAACCTTACGGGCATTTCTGTACGCTCAGCGTGTCCGACCCCTCATCAAGCGTCGCCACAGTCCTTGTCACGAAGCAGCCTTGCAGGTGACGTTCAGCTCACCGACCAAAGCGAATAGCGCCTTCCAAGCACACAAACTTCCCTTGTGACCGCTCGATTTGTTTGTCGTACTCGTGTAATTCGTTCTTGCCCGGGTAGATCCCTTTTCAGCCATGGGGTCTCCAATAATACCATCAAGGCTTGTTAATTGACAGTCCTGTAATACATCTACATAGTTAATTAACACATCCAAATAAGGCAATTACGGAGTTCCCGAAAGTGGGCAGCAGCACAATCAAAAAGGCCATGCAGTGGGATGTACATAGAGCTTAGTAATACGTACACTACATGGCTGGACCACTATCCATACCGGCCTTGAAATACTACTTGCATTCTAATACAAGACACCAAATACTTTCCACCAAATACCATAAATGGTCTTTCTATCATTACCATTTTGAGACGCACAGAAAAACAAAAACAAAAAACGGAAAAAATGCCCGCCCAAAAGGAAATCCCCACAATACTAAAAGAGCGTAGAAAGGCCCTAGATCACACCTTCAGCCCCATGTCCTCCTCTTCCTCACTCCAATTCCTGGTGCTCAGGGGCATCTTCTTCATCCCATCTTCTTCCCTGTCTTCTTGATCTTCCTCCACTCTGCCACAAGCCCCTTTAATGTCGTCAAACATCATTTGAAACTGTGCCTTCAAGATCCCTCTTGAATAGCAGCCTGAGCGACCAAGAAAGCACGCCTTCCTTCCGCTAGTGCAGACGTAGGCTCCTTCTGAGAATGAATATGACTCTCGCCACTCTAAGACCCCCACTCCAAAATTCCAAAGGTTCGTCTCATCTTCCTCGACCACTAACAAGATTCTCCCTCGTGCAACGAAGTTGGCGTGACCTGCTCTTGCACCATTCCGATCGCAGAATCCTCATTAACCGTTCTCATCGGCTCCCATATCCAGATTTAAAGACCTCCACCCACCATATCCAAGAAATTTGACTTTCTGGTATTCCCGTGCCGTGTACGGTCCTATGTCTGCTGCCATGCGTCGGGATGTAAATGAGATCTGTTGAATGTAAAATGCAGGGCGCTCTCCTGGGCTTTGGGTCGAGGATGTGGAAGCAGAGAAGGAAACCGAAGCGCCACCAACACCCCTACTCCCTTGGGCTTACTAGACAGCAGCCTCTGAAACTCTCCTCTTCTTCTTCTAATCTTCTTCGTCATTGCCCCTAACGCCTGGACCCATCTTTCACCAAAGCAGGATCTCTGATGCCCCGCAGATCTCATCTGTCAACGGCCCAAGACCGTCTCCCAATTCCCTGTGCCATAAGCTGAGACAGAGCAAACAAGAAGCCCTGTATCTGTTCGCATGTAGAAATGCACCGCTGATGACCGATTAATCACTTCAAGCGCTTTTCCCGAGTCGCGTTGCCCCCGGGGACATTCGTGTTTCTGAACATGTCATCCTTGTCTTGATCCTGAGGGTGTGGCGAACACTCTGATGAGCGTCATAGCACCAAGCCTACCTCCAACTTTGCCTCTACCTTTGCGAGATAGAGGCAAACACAACGCGATTTGAGCTCTTCCCTCGGCAGGTCCGAAGGTAGCCAGATCTTCATTTCCTCCGGCTGCACATCAGAGCTATCCTCCTCGTTGATCAGTGTCCTCTAGGAATCCGCCATAAACCGTGCAGTGTATATAGGGAGTAGCTCTGATAGGTCTCCAACAGCTTGGCCAAGGCGTGGCGTTGCTTCTTCTAACTTTTCTTCGCTGGCGTGGTGTGGGATCCGTCTTCTGCTCCGCAATCGTTTCGGGAGAAAGGTCCTCTATAGCCCGTCAGTATATGAATTAATGTGCTACTCAATTTAAGGGCACTCACTGAAGGTCCCGCAGCACATTCCCAATAGCAATAAAAGCCCGGACAGTAGACCGCATGATACCTCCTTTCCCCTCGTTCCAGACGAGCCTCTTCCTCCAGGGTCTCCAATTCCTCCAGAGCTTCTCTTCGCTCAAAACTGGCCGATGAATCAGCAATAGGGTCCACTGAGGAAGCATCACATACATTCCTTCTCAGATCTTGTAAGGATTCGGAATGTTTGTTCTTGGGTGCGGCGCCTTTTCCCCAGCGAACACAAATTTCCTCCACTCTTTCACCAGCACCTCGCAGGTTAGTGGTTAACCCATTCGTGTTTCGGCGGTGGCCCTGTGGAGATCCCGCTGCTTCACAAAGCCCTACACAGGGCTGCACCTTTAAGGATGAGAACCACCCACAGAAGGTGCATAGGTACACCAACCCATATTAACATACTTCTCCCAATCCAACCTCCCATCTTGGAATCCAGAACAAATCTTCCTAGAGCCAGGCCCCTTCTTTGGTGGCATTTCCCGAGGGTGTTATCTCGCCCCCATAAGCGTTCCTAGGGACTCTCTGTCTGTTTGAACCAGCACCTGCTCGGGTGAGAGGCTTATAAACCGCTTGCAAACGAGCGAAATAATATGCAAGTGTGCGAGCGGGTTTTCGACGTTGCCAAAGGATCCGTACAATCGACACAAGAAATCAACTAGCACACTAGTTTGAACGTCTACAATCACTAGGACCCAAGGGAAGTGTACGAGCGATGAATGAAACAGAGTTATATGACAATATGGTCCTCGATATGATCCAAGACAACGCGAGCCAACCTATAAACCTATCTAT
>JAYKXP010000211.1:0-63951 GCA_037176845.1 Paramarasmius palmivorus | reverse complement strand
ATCTCAGGTCAATAATCAAGACCAAGAAATGGCGAAGACGACATGAATGCATAAAGCCAGCGCATGAATCCTCATAGATTTCAGATGCGAGATGAGTCGTGACACAATCCCCCCCCCCCCCCCTGGCAGATCATGAAGACCCTTAATCCTCAACCTTCACCCACATACTCCTCCCCACATCTACTCTCCTTTGCCTTTTCCTACTGGGTTTTTTGTCGACTGTCCGGCCTGAACGTCCGCAGAACGCGTTTGCATCCCAAACTACTCTTATACATTCCCCAAGGAAGTCTTAAAGGCACTAATAGCATACGTTTCATCTAATCCTGTCTCCAGCTTTGAACGTTGAACATGCGATCCCAAAAAGTTTCGGATCAAACCAGCGACCCACTTCTGTCACATGGCTGGTAAAAGCTTGATTCAAAAATCCTTTAGACGACATTCTTCATCCAGACAGCCAGCTACCCAGTTCGCGTCAAATTGGAGACTCGGAGGTAGCAATCATCACTTCGAAAACCATTGGGTATTGAATTGGGATATGCTGATAGGTGTTAACACTGAATCATGATATTATTAGGAACGATACAGTCAGAGAGCACTAATCTAATCACGCATGCCCCATCTTCCCCAGGTATTCAAAGCGATCCGCGAAGTTTGGTAAAGGCAGCGTCAGAAACAACCGAACCGACCTTCATAGTACTTCTCCGCTACACATTTGGATTGAAAAGTTGCAACATTCCTCTGATTTTGGACATCGACCCTCAAAAATCCATCAGGTCGGGATTAAACTAGGAATATCCCCCTGTTCCAAAATGCGATACTGCCAAACACGCCTGTTGCATCAAGACAAATCACATTCTTCGAACGTAGGGTAGCCTGAAAAAGACAGAGCACATCTGCGTTAGCTGCTGCCACACGCAGCACCAAGTCCTCTACCAAAATACGTCGGTGAGATTTTAGTCCTCAACTTGAGAAAGCTATTTTGACTTACAAAACAATTTCCTCCTTCAGCCTTTCCTTGTTCCAATAAGGCTAACTTGCTCGAGGATTTGGCTGAATTCACCGATAAAGAGTGACATATTGTGCATTGACATGATGCCATTACATTGTCTCCACTAGATGTTCCCACCCTGTCATACCGGCCAAGATATCCCTGTAGTCGAAGCGTTTGCAGACACGAGAATGACCACATAATCGGGGATTAATTCACTCTGATGTACCTGCCACTGTCCCAATCGCTCAAACCATGGAAATATTTCCAGCTTCGTCATAAGGCAGGTCATCTTTACCTCGCGCCTTGACTCGGTGAGCGGAAACAGTCGACTCAATTCATCCACCAAGGTCAACACTACGTGGCATCCTCTTCGTCGTGCTTTTCAAAGTGACCCACAACCATTTTCGTCAAGACTACAGTTCGTAAGCGTCATCTGGTTTCTGCATAGTCGTACTTGATTTGGGGTATAGAGGTTGGAATACGGTTGTGTGAGCCGTGAATATCTGGCCTTACAATGCATGGCACGGATCTTCAGATTTCGTCGTTGCAATAGCTGGAATAAACCAACAACTTGAAGTGTGACCTTCTCTCTGACTTGTATGGACTCGGGAGGTAGCACGGTGGGCTCGTACTAATCGTGTTCGAATCTCGCTAGTGGCGGGGACCGTCGCTGTCAGCCACACCAGGACCATGAGGGTTGTCGAAATGTCATAATTGGGGTGTTGCTGACCGTCGTGCGTCTCTGAGCTTCCAGGCTTGCGTGTAGCTGCCTGCTGGCGCGAGATTGAGTCTCGAAGAGGTTTCTTTAGAGCGAGAGGAACATTCTAAGAGAAGGACGTTGCATGCCACACGGTCAATGTTCAAATCAACTCTTATACCATTTATTCACCGCTGTGAGCGATAATCGGGAACAATAGAAGAAAAGACAATAAGCGAGCCAGAACAATACAGAACAATAGAGCTCGAAAGGAACGTGTGGTGCGAAAATCACGTGATAGAAGTTGATATAAAGCCCGTAATGCCGCTTACATGGCCTTGGTCAACTTTTCTTCCGTTCTCGATAGTAAGCCCACCTGTGGGGGCAGGCCCCCACAAATACACATATGGCTATTGCCATTCAGACCCAACATATCAGAGATGGCACTTGCCTTGCACTCAACAAGGGCGCGCCGCAAAGGTAGTCGGGCTGACGTAAGCAAAATATTGCCAATAGTCACCTCAGTGGATTGAACAATGGACCTCAGCGTCAAGTTCGGGCCATGCATCACGCACGACATCGAATATCCACTAAGCCATCAAGCCGATATAAACTAGGTTAACTCACTTGACTACATACCATCGTTTCAGGTGCTTATTATTCATTTGTTACCCCTTCTCCGTTTCAACTTTTAATCAATAGAGCAGATCACGCAAACTGTTGAGGGACCAAAAATTTGCTCGTTACGATAAGTACAGAGCATAAAAAACATCCCAAGTATTCTAACAACTCATGTATCTACAGTCCTTTAGCCAACCCTGTGAAGCAATAAATAACCTCGGCCAAAGCGCCCTCGTACTCTCCTTGGCGAAGAGTCTTGACTTGACGCTGCCGAACGGTGTCGGAAGGCAACTTCGCAACTGCTTCCTTCCACCACGCCAACGGAGCAATGAAGCTCACAATGCCGTTCTGCCCGGTGATACGCAAGTCCTCCCAATCACCATTGGGATCCCTGGTAAGTCGTATACCTCTGCCCTCGTCCTTACGCCACTCTGGCATGCAGCCTCGGAACCAAATGATAAACTCGTCATTGAAATCACCCAGGTCACCCAATATCGGTCTCCATTTTGGGGACCTCGCACGGTTGATCCAATCATACACTGCATCAGGACGACGGTATGACGAAAGGCGAGCAGTTCCACTCCAATTCGCAGCTTCTTCGATCCTGAGGAATAGTCGAAGCATGCGGCGGAAGTCTTCATCGATACCCACGGCACGTGCCAGAGTAAGAATCTTCTGGACATAGTCAGGCGCAGATGGAGGTGTGTCGATTGTCCATGTTGTCGGGGTGACCAAGGCAGAGGACGAAGGTTGAGTGGGAGCTGGAGCCGACACCGTCTCGTTGTGGCGAGCTTTCTTCGAAGGACGCGCTAGAGGACCAGCGGAGATTGACATTGAAGGAGCACCAGCAGCTGACGCACGAGACCCCTGCTTAGTAGCTGTATGTTGGTGTGAACCCGAGGCAGTGACGGTCTTGCTATCAGCAGAGTTTTCAGCCTTCCTTTTGCGGGAACTGGACGACGCTGCCTTGCCCTTTGAAGACGATGCCGCCGGCTCCTTCACTACTTCTACATCTCCATCACTCTCTCCCTCCTGCACAACCTTAAAACGCTTGATAGGTGACATGGCAGTTGCACTATTACGGCGTTTGCGTGAAGGTGATCGATACGTGCGAATGACAACGGGTGATGGCTGGTCGAGATCCACCAATCCTGGAGAGACTTGACGACCAGATCCAGTGGCCGGTAGTTGGGGAGAGGAAGGCACCACAATAGGGGAATGTGCACGACCAGACGCAGTCACAGTCGGTGCTTGGGGAGGAGAGGAAGGAACAGTGATTGGGGAACATGGATCAGGTGAATGAGTGTTACGAGGAGGCGTTGGGACCACAGTCGCTGGACTTGACTGAGGCATACGAACGGGAGAAGGAGGAGATGATACAGCACGACGGCGGGGTGCACCTGCAACCCCAGCAGAAGACTGGGCGCTTGTATCATCCCGACCAGAGCCTGCTAACCTGTAGCGAGCGCTCTGCTCCCTCGGTGGCGGTGCTGATGACTGTTGCAATGAGGAAGAGCCTGAAGGCTGTGGATCTTTGTCATTACGACTAGAGCCTGCCAATCTGTAGCGAGCGCTCTTGTCCTTGGGAATGGGTGCAGACGGTTTGTCTGATGAGGAAGATGTCCGGGGTTGCGTCGAAGGGCGTGAAGTGGGCACAGGTGGAGCTGGACCTGGCTTCATCCTTGCAGTGGTCTTGACCAAAGTTTTTTGTGGTTGAGAACGTTGTAGAGAGGTTGACGAAAGGGAAGATGAGCCTGGTGCTTGCGACTTTCCTGCAGGCTTTGTTGGGTTAATGCCGAAGGCGGCAGCGGCAGAAACGGTCATCCTCTTGGGAGGATCAGCCATCCCTGTTTGGGACTGCAAACCTTCAGACAACATCATTCAGCATGAAAGGTTACGCTTGAAGAAAAAGAAATGCACCTTGTTGAGGCTCCGGCCTTAGTGGACCTTCGGGAAGCTTGGGTGGCAGTTATGACAGGCTCTACCGAGATGTCATCGGCCTCTTCCTCGATGATCGAAGCCAATGAAGGGGTGCCTGCAGGGAGAGCACGGCGACGACATTCTTCCACACCTATGGCCTTTTCAATCCATGTCACTTGCATTACAGAATGTCCGCACTTACTATAAACCTTTTGCAAGAAATGAGCGTACAAGGGAATCACATAACGCTTGTAGCTGACTCGTGCAGCAGCCCCAAAGGTGAGTTTCGCAGGGCCGGAGGTGACGCCATAATGATTACTACAATCATGAATGTTATTTCAAAAGTTTTAGGGACAATAACTTCTACGGTACCTCATAATATTCAACCTCCCACCATCCGCCGGCTCTGGACCCCCACCAATGACCGTAAAGCACCAGCCTGTGGCTTGCGATAAACCTTCCAGAATTGGTTGAACTACACTTGGCACACTTTCGATCGCCCTAGCACTATGTCAGGCGGTTGACGAGTTGCGTTACCAGCTCTTCATACCTTTGCCTTGAAACTGGATCAGTTGGAGGGGGCGAACGCATGGCTTGGTTGTAACGCTGTTCACGTTCATGGTGTTGTTCGCGTGCCTGGTCAGCCCACTTCTTGCGTTCATCTGGAGGGAGCTTCTCGAATGCTGTCTTGATGACTTCTTGACGGACCGCGAGGAACGCTCGGTTGCCTGTGGTCAAGCACATTAGTACAACAACAAAACAAAGAAGAAGACCACACACCCTTCTTGACGAACTTGGGCTTCTTGTCCACCTCCTTATCCTTCCCATCGTTGGCCTTGGATGAGCTGGTATCCGACCCTCCGTCGGCTAACCCTATACCATACACGTCAGTATCTTGAAGCGAAACATTACTCTGCCGTACATACCTTCCTTGGCCTGGGTGTTGGCTTGGGTGGACGTCTCTCCGGAAATCTGTAACCCTTTGGCAGTAGCTGAGGCAAGGTGAGTAAAGCGATGTAACACTAAATCAAGATGTGTCGCTTACCTTCTTCCAACAGCTTCTCTTCCTCCCTCTCCAACTCCAGCAGGCGTTGTCGCACCAGAGGTTCGACGATATCCGGGTTGGCTTGAGCCCAGACGACGAAAGCAGCCAGCTTCCTTCCAGGCCCAGAAGGTGCTCCCACGAGTTTACCCACAACCCTGTTGATTGCCCCCAAGTTGCGTTGGGCGTCGCGACGTGGAACTCGACGATAGTCAAACCATCGAGCGATTTGCTGTGAAAGAAGAGGAAGTCACAGTCACAGTCAGTCACAAACACGTCAACCAAGACCACATGACACATACCTCCATGCGAAACGCGACACGCTTCTTCATAGCGTCATACTCGGCCAACGCTTTTTCGAAATCTTGGTCGCTTTGACCCTCCTTGCGCACAGGAGGAACCAACTCAGCGTCCGCCACATCGTCGTTCACAGTAGCAAGGTGCTCGGAACTAGGTTCGACGTTGTGCTCCAGCGTCTCGGGATAACGCTTCAAGTAACGGCGAGTGATATCGGCGATTACCTCGCTGTCGCAGCCTTCGTCGGCAGCCTTGCGATACTCATCAAGATGAGTAGTCAAGAACTCAAGACGACTTCCTTTGAAAGCAGCACGACGAGCCATTGTGCGAGAGGATAGAACGACAGAAGATTGAAGAGAGATGAGAGATGAGAGATGCGAGATGGGCAGAACGAGAATGGGAGTACTCGATGGATTTTCCAGTCTGGAGTGGCAAGTCTTTTTATACCCTTACGACTAGCCGCTAAAACGTTTCCATTTTCATACAAATGATTTTATTTTATTTTATTATTTCAGACGATTTCATGATCCTTTTGCAGAGGCAACCCCAAGGCAGTTGACATCGTATCCGGCAGCCAGTGCAATTTCCCCATGTTGTCTTTTCACGCGGTGAGGGCTTCACATTTTTCCAATGAGACCCTGACCACTTTCGCAGATAGATAGATCTCATTTGTCGACTGGAATCCCACTGTTCCAGTCAAGGGAAAGGTAATTACCGATGAACCCGTTAGGTTAACGCCTGTTACCATGTCATCCTGCCAAGTGGTGAGGTTTTTATCCTCTGACGATGAGATCCTGACCACGCAGTTTTTGGAGATCTGGGTATCTTCCATCGGTTCCTTTCACATACCCTTTTTGTTTTCGTCCGAAATCCTGTTTGGACCTCTTTTTCCTATCTTTCTCACGCAGAGCGTCTTTCTTTGCCACTCCCATCATGTCCCATCTCTCTGAAACCCAACTCAACAACAAGCCCTCCAAAGTCGATCGACGTCAAGGAACATATGTTGTCCCTCGTAAGTGGTCTACTCCTTGTACAGAAAATTACTGAACATCAACCAGCTAATCGTTATTCGACTACGCCTCCCGTTGATCCTCCCGGTACAACACCACAGACATACACACTCACCCAGCACAACCCGGACAAAGGTAAATTCCTCTACGCCCTGTTCAGCCAGGACACTAACCACAAAATGTCTCACTTCCAGGGATTACCATTGCCAGGACGACGGTGGAGGTCACAGACGGTAAGCACTACTCTCTCGATGTTACCCAAGGTCGTCGTTGACTGATTAAAAATGATAACAGGTTGGGTACTCACCACTACCACCACTCTTTATCGACGTCACCCCGATATACCAACCCAGAGATTCTCTGGTACCGGACCATCTGCTGCAGTTCCTGAGGGACTGACGGATATGTTAACGGAGCCCATGATAGAGTCCGGTACCGCCGCCGCCCCTCCTCCAACTATATTTGCACCGGCAGCTTTCGCGTCGCTACCAACGCCGTCGACTCCTTCTGTCACTTTTTCCACTAGGGTACCCCATCCCGACGAAATTGTTCTTCGTCCAGGCATGGAAATGCACAACAGATTCTATATCATCTTTCGTGGTCGCGAAGTCGGCCTGTTCTATGATTCGTGAGTCCTCTCCCTCTCTTCTGATTTCTATGATCTGATAAAGAGTTACAGCAACACCGAGGTGGCGCCCCGCATTTCCCGTGTCTCGCATGCAGCGTGCAAGGTCTACAGCACCTTCCAAGCCGCTGTAGCTGCCTACACAGAGGCCTATGCGAATCGCATGCCGGGATATGAGCTCCGTGTCATCCCAGATCCAGTCTATCATGGCGTTCCGGCCCCCGCTAACGCCACCAATGGTCCCAATGTCGCTCTTGGTCTCGAGATGGACATTCATAGTGACTCTGAGTCAGAGAGTGATGCAGTCGAAGTTCAGCAACAGGTACAAATGTCTTAGTTAGGAGTATGTATACTGGTAGTAGCACAAAAGTACCGCCAAATATTCATATGTTCTCTCAAATTTGTCTGGCGATCCGATACCAAAAAAAAAGACCTCGGAAGCTGTTAAATCATCGTCACCGAACATACGGACGCTTGGATGGCGCAATCAAACCCTCACCACCTGCCACAGAAACCGATGGCGCTATCAAATCCTCACCACCCTGGTCAGATCCTCACCAGATTATCAAATTCTTGCCACCCTGTCCCATCAGAACCTCACCGCTTGTTCCACAAATTAGGTTCGCTCTCCAATCGCTCTCGCATAACACGGTTATATGGTAATATTCGATTCAGTCTAGACTACAATGACATCTCAAAGGGGAAACTACCATTGGCGTGCTCATCTACACCACCTCTTTCAGGTCCCTAAAATTTGGATTAACGACTCTCCTGGTCCATATTGGTCTACCAATCATACCTCTGACGCTTTCGTCGCTCCCGTTCCCTCGCATTTATCGCAGAACGATTGGCTTCTCGGTGCTTCCGAGAGTACTCTCTCTGTTTCCGACGCTTGGCTTCCAATATATCGTTCCTGATTTCTTCGGAGGAACTCCGTAGAATCTCTGCCTGCCTAAAATTTTAACAGAACGCAATCCGATTCATCAGCTACCCTGTAACGTTAACAGGATGATATCCTCACCTCGCACGTCTTTCCTTGACCCGAAGCCTTATCTCGGAACGATGGTTCTGGTAATACCTGCGTGAATTGGAGGCTTGCTGATGTCGCTTATGCTCTCTGGTGTCGCAGGGCGAGGGTCGGTCCCGACCAGTTGGCTCTGAAGATAACCCCATGCATTTTTGTCCGAGGGGGTCTGTGAAGACTGTGACCATACGCTCCTCGCTGGCGCTTAAATCATCAACCTTAGGCGATTCTGGTGCTAAATCGTCACCTGGTGGAGAATCTGGCCCTGCAGCGGTATGACCCGGTCTCTCTCGGGCTAAGGATACCCTCGTTTTCTCGCGGCCCAAGGCCTCCCGGTGTAACCGTATCTGCTGGAGTTCTGCCATCCGTTTCCGAATTTTCAATTCAGCCGCAGCCTTTTTGGTTTGCAAATGTGCCGCTGTTATAATCGTAACCTACGATTCTACCCTTACGCGGGGAGAAGAGCAACGCACCAGATTTAGACCTTGGCTTGGGCAGAAGAAAAATTCGCGCGGGAGGTCGGCCACAAGCTGTAGTGGGGTTGTTGGACGTGATTGGACTCTAGCTATGAATTTCCGCCTACCTGTTGACTTGGTTTTGGAAGGCTTTAGGGGAGAAGGTCTTCGACTGACTTTCTTGAGGTCCTTGAGACAGTGTGCGCGACCCACTTTGGGGTCGTTCTTAGTAGTGTATGGAAGACGTGAGCGGGAAGGAGGACATGGTGTTTCAACTAGTAAAGGTGCCAATGTCATCAGCAACGGTCAATTGAGTGAGCTATAAAGAACGCGCCTAAGGTACTACCAAACTCGTCGTCTTCATCTGTAGTGTGTCCTCCGGAACTGCTATCCATGTGATATAAACGGTGTGCTGCAAGCCTATCTGTGAAGCGAGAGTCAGTAGTTTTACTACTTGCACGGCGTATCATGGTAACGTAGAAAGAGGGTTTGTGGATCACAGTTGATCCCACAAACAATCCTATCGCTGACTCATCGTCTGATTACCACGGGCGAAATATGAGACTCTCATCACCCGGCAATCTCGGAAATGAGACTCTCACCTCTTGCATCAGAACATCACCGCTCTCCGAGTCGACCGATGCGGCGCTTGATGAGCGTCTGAGCAAGTACCTAGCGCAATATAAGGAATATGAGACTGTGGAGAATCATTATGACCTTTGAGATCCAATAAACCCAAGTATATTAGTTGGATAACCACTGGAAGGGCGAAAACCCCCACTTTGGGTGGATGAACTAGTGCCTCTAAAGTCAAGCCGGTGCCGATTGAGATGAGCGGTCGTTCAGCCACTGAGTATAACCCATCATGAAGTTCTAACATACTTAGAATCATAAAAGTATCCAGTACGGCTAGTGCTTACCTTTTATATAACTCTCAACTCGTTCCGAGTCGAGGCATTGACAAGCGGTATGTTGGTCAAAGCGGTTGTTGATTGCAATTCTATCTGACATGCTAGCCAGAGATCCCGTCTTGGATTTGAGGTTGGATTTGAATCATTGAGGGTCACATCTAAATTTCTGATTTAAATTTCATGAATGACCGTGACCTACTATAGGTGTGATTTGAAGTGCATCTGGGGAGTGCATAAGGCAATGCATAATATCGACTTTGGACCTAGTATGTGCAGTCTTCAACTGGTTTCTTTTTCAGCTGGTTGATATCCCTGCCCTATCTAATATAGTATCAAGACTTGGTTCGCAGTTTAGTTTGCCTGAACGTAGTGGAAAGTTGATTGAACCACCGATGTATACCGAGACCACCTAACTTGACCCATGTTAATACGAAGGTGTTCACGTTTGACCTTGTTTCAAATTTTATTAGAGAACGCACGGCTGCAGATGCAATCAGACATGTTGGTTACCATGCAGATATGCGATCCCAAACGCGCAGAACAATGTATGATAATGGATGATATTAAAGCTTGACGCGAACAGCTATTATGTCGTGGCCATTTTACGGTCCAGCTCGTAGACCGAGTTACAGTTGTAATCGCCACTTCTGGAGGAGATATGCGACCAGTGACGATTGGTTTTGGTGTCATCGACTCCGCATATACTGCTAATACCGCTAGGTAGGACAAAGTACTATCCTCAATCATTGATTCATGTCAGAGCGAGCGTCAATTTGAGATGATACTGAGCGGCTTGTCAGGTACCAACCGATAGCAATAGTTTCTGCATATTTCAAAGGTTCAGGTCGGACAGATTCGGAGAAAGCTAATGAGTGGCTAGTGAATTGAGTGGATGAAGAGCCTGAGGTGAGGATTGCAGTAAGTATTGAAGTAAGTAGTCGGCGGAGAGGCGTGTCGATCTCATGACACGCGGAAAAGGTTGCCGAACCTATTTCTCTCACGGTTCGCTTCTTCGCTCCTACTTCCATGTTCCCTGGCTCCTCGTTTGGCTCCCCGGTCCACACATTCTTCGACGATGGCTCTCCGCTCCAGAACAATAAAACCTTGCAATGAACTTGAAATGTAGACGGAGGTATGTGAGTGTTTTCTACTCCCCAGATCTGTGCCTTGACTTATCGATACCTTAGTGACCAGGTTCGGGGTTGTTCCTTTCAGTAATTGGCAATCTCAAATCTCTTTGCTCTGACTACATGTGGTTGTTCTGATATGGAACAAAATACTCGGCGCCCAGGATTGGCCCACTTAAATGGAGGAAAGGTCATCGTTGGTGGTCCCATTTCGCCCAAGGCATGAAGGGAGAAAGGGCTGTGGTTATTCAAGGTGAGCGAAGTAATATCAGTTGCAAGAAGGCATTCTGATTAGGTCCAAAGATTCCTCAGATGACGAGGATGATCCCCGTCAACGACTACGCAAGGCTCTCAACGGTGCGTGGTTACCTGCTGGTTCTGTCTGGTGTGATGACACAGTTCCAGACGTCCACTGGCACAATGGACGCGTGCGTTTCTATCAGGATGAATTGGAAACACACATACGAGCAGCGGAACGGGCAGCATGTGAAGCTGAGGATGCGTTTGGTGAGTACACGGGTCTGTGAGAGAGATATAGAAATTGATACAAATGTAATCAGAGGACCTGCAAGAGCTTCTAGGGAACCGGAAAGCGTTCACTCGTCCGTCAAACGCCTCATCTCCTGTTTCGACACATTATTCTTCAGCCCTTTCACGCGGGTCATCAAGCGACGGTCAGTACGATGACAGTGAGACCGAGGAGCTCATGAGATCCGTTCCACTGAGCCCTGGTGGAAGCATCATAGTGGAAGATCCCGGAATGCCGACTCCATCTCCGTCAATCAAGCGTTCGCTGCCTCCACGAAGTCCTGTCAAGCTGTTATCGCCGACTCCCAAAAAGCGAGCAAGGAAAGGACCAAAGGGAGGCTATCTTGTTCTGAATGGAAGAGACGGTGTTAGCTCCGTCTTCGAATCTTGGTACGTGTCGCTATATGATGACATTGCGGTCAATACTAACGGTACTACTTAAAGGGCGGCGGCGGCCCGCGTAGGTCAGAACGTCTCGGGCGCCATCATTCAAGGGTTTAACAGCTACGAGGAGGCGCAGCAAGCCTATGATGCCTGCTCGTCGTCAGGCTTGCTGGCATACCTTTCGCTTCAGGCCCACGAGGACCACTGGTTCGCTGTTCTTCGGGGTTCAAACCCAGGTATCTGCCAGAAGTTAGTGACCTATCATGCCCACCAACCTACGTACTGATGTCGTTGTGTCTAGGGGAAGATTACTGGACTTGGTGGGACCGGAGAATCTGGAAAACGTGCAAGTCTCCGATATCTTAGTTGCAGACACAGAAGCGGAGGCTAGGCAGATGTTTAAGAAGCGTAATGCTGTTCGTCGTTGATAGATATATCGAACGCTTGTCGATGGGTGAATATTATGCTTGATTTTGATGAGTAGAACACAGTCAAGATATGTATATAAGCTTGATACGGAGAAGTAGAACCGTGGTGAAAAGATGCCCATCGTCACATGACACGTCAAAGATTTGTTGATTGCATCCCTTATGCGCAAACGTCGGCAGAATCATTCCTCTTATCACGACCGTGTACCCCTCAAAGACGACTTCGAAGTCATACCTTCCCGGGAAGGCTACATTGGGAGCTCAGGCCAGTCGTATTTTACTCAAAGGTCGCCTGCCAAAGGAAGATCAACCTGGACCAGGGGAGTGGAATGGGCCTCTCTCTCGAATGAAGAAGACGCGTTTTCGGATGGAGGAGTATCCATAGAGATGTCAGAAGAGCTTTCGGAAGCCGTATCGGAGGCTGAGACAGTCGCATTGGATAGCGAGAGCGGTTGGATGGACGAGGAGGCTTCGCACGAGCTGCTGCCGCTCGGTACTGAACACCTCCGGGGAAAGGGCAAAAAGCGCAAGAGGAAGTCATGGAAGGCTGTAGGCATTTGTTTTAATAAGAAAAGAAGGGTCTGGCTGACGCTCTATCCACAGAAACGTCCCAATATCCACTGGAAAGCCAACTACCGCGCGGTATTCTTACAGGAGCTGTTGAGAGCGAAAGGCAGGGCTGATTGCAAGAATCAAGTCGCATGTAGCGACTGCGGAGGAAAAGATCCCAGTGGTCAAGAACAGGAGAGACGGGTCGCAAAATTTCGATGTCGAGAGTGCTTTTTCGGTGACATGATTTGTGAAATCTGTTGCTTGCGAAGACACCGCGATCAACCATTTCATTGGCTGGAGGTGTGTATCTCTTGATGTCACTACACGTATTGCAATATACTTAAACCACGCAGGAATGGAATGGGACAGGATTTCAAAGAACTTCCCTCAAAGGACTTGGCCAGGTGGTACAGCTGAACCACATGAGTCGAGATTGTGTACGACCCATCGCATGTCACTCAAAGCTCCGAATTCTCCATGTAAATGGAATACACGACGTCAAGATTCAGTTCTGTGGTTGCGGCAAACGGATACCCCAATACCTTCAGTTATTGCGCCGTGGTCTGTATCCCGCAACGTTGACGGAGGGGCATATTATGACATGTGCCTCCTTCACACTCCTGCGCTCCATTCATAATCAATCCGCCACCACGAAAGGATCGGCTCACGATTTTTACCGAGCTCTCGAGAAGATGACTGACAAAACTCGTCTCAATCTCCCAAAATCACGATACCGACCTTTCCTTCGTATGATTCGCCAGTGGCGACATCTGAAGCTGCTTATGTGGGCTGGCCTGGGCCACGAACAGTCTTTCTCCGGTGGTGCTAGTAATGGACGTAAAGAGAATGTCCACGTCAAAAAAGGGGTAGTGGACGACGAGCATCCTGCAACGTTGGACGATATCAAACGTCTGGAAGAGGAACTGGAGGGCTGGCTCACAATCAAGTGCCCTTCATGCCCGTATCCCGGTATCAATCTGCCTCTCGATTGGGAGAGTGACCCACGGCAGTGAGAGATCTCAGATTTACTCAACTTCTGCTGGCGCTAATAATGAATGTCAGATTTCTTTACCGTCTGTGTCTGTGCATAGACGGGAATTTTCGGCTGAAGGAGCAGCTAGTCTCGTCTCATTCAAGAGACCCTGCCCTCAATGATGGCATGGGATACTTCGTTAGACGAGTACCTTACGAGAGATGGACAATGTCAAAGGGCGATGAGGATGTCGTAGGTATACTCAGTGGTTTGTTCTCGTTCGTTACTGATCGCTTGATGTGACAGATAAACAACTGTGTCCCGTTGGCTGCGCTAGCCAAGCAAAATACCAAGTTTTCGAAAGGTCTACGTTACACTGGCGTGGTCGGGGTAGCATGTGGACGGAGTGAAATGGTTGTAAGACTAGGTAACCTGCACAAGGGCGAGCGGTGAGTAGAAAGACCACCACAATAGGAAATCATTACTGATATCGGGTCTGAAGATACTCAAGTTCGGATTATGTGTTTCGAAAGGCGCTCCAAGATTTTCTGGCGTTACTCCAACTTCTGGCAATCTATGATGTTGCATGCCAATGGTTCGTGAACCTGCTAAGCCGGCTGCGGAAGCTACCTTCAGACATCAGGCTGGAGAATCCGTCGACGAAGATGACACCAGGAATCGGCAAATTACACGAACCGGGACACAAACAGGCCAATCACGAGCAGTACTCGTTGAACTATATTCCAGGCGCGGGTAACACTGACGGAGAGGTTATGGAAAGAGTCTGGGGCGAGCATAACAACCTGGGGAACGCCACGAAAACCATGGGCCCAGGTTCACGGGAAGATTACATCGACTCACAGGTTGCTGAGTGGAACTGGGAGAAGTTGGTGGGCTTAGGTACGCTTACATCGGTGGATGTTAGACTCTCATCAGCTCATCTGTGTACAGGTTTGACCATGCTTAGGCGCTATCGGGGGGCAGTAAAAGACCGAGCAAAACATGTATCAGAGCATGAAGGTCTGACAGCCAATTTGGATGCCGAACTCGTGGAACGTTGGGAGCAGATGTGTCAAACCTGGGAACAGGCACCGACACCTAAGGCGGATGTCGAAAATCCGTACGCCATCAGCGAGGAATGTGAGTGAGCTTTGTGTTTGTCATCTTATGCTGACATTTGTAACTAACAATATCTCAAGTCCTCAGTGTCGACGAAGCTCTCACTGAGCTCTCCTGGGAAGAGCATGAGCGAGTAATAGCTGGAGGGGTCCAGTACCATGCAGTTGATGCAGCGGGGTTTGTGATGTTAGCATTGGAAATCAGGGATACTCAGTAAGTCCATAGGTGCTTGCTTTTTGTGAATTATGCTGATGTTGGCTGGTATAGACAGAAGATGCGCCAGACCTTTGATGAGCAAACAAGATCTCCTACTGCGAATCAATCACGAAAAATGGCAGAGCAACGCTCCGCTCTTCGCCGACGCATTCAGGCCTATGAAGAACTTCGACCCATATACATGCCCGGTCTCGCTTCGTATTTGGCAAGCATCGACAGAGCGGAGGACAGTTCCGAGGTAGAGCCAGAAAATGTCAGTATTTGGCTGGCTTCCGACATCCCATCGGATCACTTTGTGCAAGTCTGCATACCGACACTTCCACGTATTGAAGGGCGGTTGCAATTGGCTCGCTGCTACGACGCCTTGCATTCTCTCAGACACGCGTTACGTGTGAAGACTCGTATGTTGCTGTTCAAAAACACCAACATACGAGGTCAGCGAGACTCTCATCGCACATGGGACACCATTAATCGGGTTGTTTCCCGAATTCAGCGTGCTGCAACGAAGTATCGTGGGGCTCGGAAGAGCCATCTGCATCTTACAGGCCCGGGTCCATGGGAGCAGACGCTGCGTGTGCTGAACAACGAGGACATTCGAAGCTATCGAGACCCTGCAGCGGTTCGTCAAGGTCCAGGTCGTCAAGGTACAAACGAAGAAGACGATGCGGAGGAGAGAGAGATGGGAAGGCCGCTGAAAGATGTGGAAGATAACGCTCCAGTAGAGGCCAGAAATCTTCTCGTTGTTGATCGCACAGAGTGGAATCATCGGACTACGTATGGGACCGGGGAGACGCGCAAGGGTTATTCGTGGATATGGCATGCAGGAGGCAAGATAGATCTAGAGGATGGGACAGATGAGAATGATAATGAGATTCTGCGTTCAGAGTGGTGTAAGAGCAGGGCCAGAGCGAAGAGAGCAACGGAAGAGGTGCTGTTATTGCGAGAGGAGATGAGAAGGTCGCTGGCATATCTGGAGTGGAAGGCTGCAGACTGGGACAAGCATGCTGAAACACGTACCTTTGGCAGCTCATCGGATTGGGAGGGAAGGCGTGCATTTGCCACCACCCAGGCAGCATTACAACGTAACCTCAAGTGGAAATTTGAATGTCTTTGGGCCAAGGCGTTCGAGGATGGAAGAATGGAGGAGGTGGCACAGAAGGTAGCAGAGGTGGCGGAGCGGGTGAGGAGAGAGGCAGAGCTAATTGCAAAGGCTGGGGAAGAGGCAGCGGCGGAGGATGCCGCAGAAAAAGATGATGATGAGGAGGCGGAAGCTGGCGAGGAGGAGGAACATTGCGACCGTGTGCAGAGGGACGACGCAGAACAAGATTGGTATTCAGACGATGAAGAAACGCGGAACTATTCGGACGATGAGGAAGCGCGGAGTATTGCCTTTCAACCAGGGAACGAGAACGATGCGAGCGAGTACGATAATGATGGGTATTCGGAAGACGAAGAGGCGCAGAAGTATTGGGACGATGACACACGGAATACTACCTTTCAGCCTCAGAACGATGAGGACGATGCAAGCGAGTACGACAGTAATATTGACTGGGATTGTGACCTGTAAGTGTAGATACTAATTTGCGAGCGATGCGTGAAACGTCGTTAATAGAGATTTCATTGGTATGTATTTGTTATAAAAGTGCCTATTATACACTGGGTCTTTGGGGAAGTGGTAATGTTGAGGTGTAACTCGCCGACTGCTGATTACATTCAACATTGATGCTTATGGTTCAATTCTGTCTAGGGTCCTTTTTGAGGGCCCTTTTCGAGTCTCTAGGCCTTTGTGAGATATCCTTATATGGAAAGACAACTGCCTTGTGAGATGTGTTGAGGCCTTATGGCATTTACCATGGTTGGTTCATTATTGGAGACCCCATGGCTGAGTAAGCCTGCGTCGATATCATTCGTGGAGACACTAACAATCTGCTGTAGATGTCCACCACGATACCTGCCGTCGAGCCAACTGCCACAACGAAACGTCGATTACCCCGACTGGCCAGGCCAGGCGAAGACATTTGGGTCTTTGGCTTTCAACTCGACCGCGAAGACCTCGCCGAACTCAACAAACACCTGCAAATTGCGGCCGATGACCCAATGACCCAGATAATCTTCTTAAGAGGCCGCATGAGGCGTAAAATCTGGCCCAAGACAACAAACGGCCTGGTATTCATTACTCGCGACAGAAGTAGATCCTCACAAGCCATTATCCTGGCGAGTAATGAAGACGCGGCCAAATTGAAGATACCACCGGAGGAGAAGATTGAAGCCATGAAGGAGGAGTTCAAGTTGCCTAGGGAGCCGAAGTGGTTTAGGTTGCGTTGTTACTGAGCAGAAAATTCGGTAAGTGCGTATATCACTATAAGTCTGTTGGCGTGGTCTAATAGTTATGATAGATCTCTCGTCTTGTTATTGCTATCATTGTCATTGTCGCATACGTGTTATCTCCCACACCGTCTCGGCACTTTCGCCGATGTACACACTACGTATCTGTATAATCGTCAGAGAATTCTATTGGGTTCTATGTTTTACTTTGGCCACGCCGTCAAATTCCACATTCGGAAAGGCATTTCAGCAGCTGGGTGCGTGTATCTTCATCACTCTAGCTCATCTCGGAAATGCGACGAGCGCTAGGTCTAAATCATTAAAAACAAGAGGTTGATTCATCTGTACCACCTTTGCGTCATTTTCACATACTCAACCCTATCTTATGTACCTAGCCAGCCAAAGAAATTTTGATGTACGTTACGACTGGAGCGGCACCGTTGGCACATAGCGCTTTGTCGGCGTTGGTTGTCTCTCTGACTTGGTAGTCCAGGAGACGGCCATCACCATATCATCACTATTAGTATATCGTGTATCCTACAAGATTGTACAACGCGACTTCGTCAGTGACAAACATAAATCAAAGAGTGATTTTAGTCCGTTTCAAGCCAAGTACCAATTGTACACAACTGAAGCGGAAGATAAAAGTAACCCTGCGTGGCCGGCCTTTGGAGTTTCTGCGAGGGGAATTTCGGTTAACCGTACACCGAGCGTTTGTCGTTTCAAGCCCAGTGCAGGTAATTATACATGGCTAGCTCTTGTTGTTTCCGCTGTTCCTCCTATGGGAAGCTCAGTGCAGCTACGTTCGAGTGTAAGAGTTGACGTACCTTCTCCAATGCGTGCTGATAATTCCTCAACAGCGGATGTATAGTGGTTGATCCTTGGTAAGAGATGTTTTCTGCAGAGCAGTACATGCAAGTCGCGGCAGTCAAGACCTGCATGTCACTCGGTATGGGGTCGGTCCGGTTCTCCTCCATAAATTCATTGTATTGGTCTTCGGTCCACGACTTGAGGTGATGGACTACCCACTGTGTCATAGGCAAGACGATGGATGGATAGAGGTTTTGTCCGCATGCTAGGGCCTCTTTCAAGGGCAGGTCCTGAACCCAACGGCAAGAAGCCAGGAACGCTGGGATCCCTTGGTCGATCGCCCCGTAGAGCAAGTGCTCATCCACTACAGCCATGCCTATTATTTCAAAGCCGGTATATATACCGCGTTTTTCAGGTTTGGGGTCTGAGTAGTTGTCGTATACATCTTCCGTGTTATCGAAATATCCTGCTAGTTTGCCTGTTATCGTGTTAGTAATCCCAAGAGTGTGTTGTCAGTCTTGCATACCGTAAACTTCTCTCTGAGATTTCCCCCTACTCCCAATGTCATTGGTGCTCAATCTACCTTCGACCTCCTCTTCTGGGTTATTTGTTGATTTATCAAGAGAGCAACCGATACGTTTCGCTATCCTCGCCTTATCACGAGCATCCTCTCCATGTTCCTCTCGCTGTCTCTTGCATGTAGGCGGCCTAAGTAGTAACTCGTCTTCCTCCAACTCCTCAAAATCTGCAAATATGCTTAGAATCCTCGCACGAGAAAAAGTAGATCGCCTGACTTCACGTACCTTGTGCCCTTTTTTGTTTCATTGGCCGTTTTAGTGAAAGGAGGACAATACAATGTGAAGGGGGCCATTGTGATTGAAAAGAGAGTATATTAGCAGATGCTTTAGGAAGTGCTGGCGCTAGATTAGGTAGTGCACTGCCGGCACGGACAGAATCTCAGGCCTCTACCGCGGTCCGAGTCTAGGTTCTCATGCGTTATCCTCATTGATAAATCAGTATTGTACTCGAATATCCTAGACATATAAGATGCTCATGAGGGTTCGAGGACGATGCATACGTAGGTCCACAGTAACATCGTTTAAATTTCTCACTCTTTCTTTAGCATGCACATCT
Source organism: Paramarasmius palmivorus (assembly GCA_037176845.1). NCBI lineage: Eukaryota > Fungi > Basidiomycota > Agaricomycetes > Agaricales > Marasmiaceae > Paramarasmius > Paramarasmius palmivorus. The sequence continues at coordinate 44,762 of JAYKXP010000211.1, read as the reverse complement.
TACTTAACAAGGCGCCATGGAACGTCGGATGTCATCGGAATTAGTCGCAACACCATCAATGTCATGTGGCTACGATCGTTTTCCGCCGAGGTCCGTCGTCGGGACTCGGGCCAACCAGTTCAATAAGTTGCGAGTCAGGGTAATTAATGAATGTATTGCATGCAAACATTTACACGTCTATGAACGTATTCAGCCACTCGGAGGCCCCGTCTCCTGTCATCAGCATTCTGCAAGAGGTGATTCAGCGGATAACATTAACAATGAAGATAAGCTCACTATGCGTTCAGGTGTATCTCGTCGCGAGAGCACAACTGAGAGTCTGGGTTCTCTCGAAAACAGTCTTGGAGAGGAGTCGGGACTTTTTGGTGTAATGACGACATTACAGTGGAATGGGACGCGACTTGTGCATTGCCAGTGACTGTTTCTGATGAACCAGCAGCTGGAGGAGAGGTAGCTGGAGGAAAAGTAACATTCTGGCCGAATTGCATGTATCTAGCAAAGCTAGCCAAGTCCCGGAAGCTTGAAACACTATGCAGCTGTGAAACTTTCGATCAGCGACAGTTATATAGCCTTTCAAAAGTACTTACAAGGTGTGGTGTCCATATATAATAGACATGACACGACAACATCGTGATGAGGACTGCAAGCATTATGTGAAGAGTAGGCCTGGAAATAGGAGCGGAGATGCTTGGAAGCAGAGCTGGTGCGTGTTTTCTTTTGAAGAGAAGCACGTCCGCTGGCTGTTCAACAGTCGACCCAGCTAGGGCTATAAAACTTTGCTTATCACCTGTGATACTCTGTTGTGACGATCAGGTGCACCATTGACAATGGGAAGAAGATCACACACCGCAACCACTTGTACCAGTCCACCCTTGGGATACTCGAGCCTTTGCACTATTTTTCCGCTGCTAAGATCATATATTGCTGCATGACCGGAGTCTGTACCCCCGACAACCTTGTTCCCGTCCTCAATAAAAGTGACCTGTTTTGGATATAAGACGACTGTTGGTGCACTTGCAGGGAGAGTTTGTTGGTGGGTAAGGTTGGTAATAGAGAGAACACGAAAGTCTTTGCCATTGTTGACAATCACAGAATCTTTGTAGCGGTCAAATGCTACAGCTCCACTGACTACTAGTAAGTGCTTGCCCGAAGACCAGGAAAGAAAGAACGCACATCCTATCGAGACCGGTGTTTCGACTCGACTTCACCTTCCCAGTTCGATCTAGACAGAGTCTATATGCAGTGCAGCTTGAAGACATCGATATTTGTTACTAGTACTCACAATGTCCCGGCCGTGTATGCAAAAACGTGCAAATTGCGATCTTTATCGAACTTGACCACTTTGGGCATAATGTTGGGATCCGGAACGGTAGAGAATGCCAGGGTAAAGTCTCCGACCGATGATAACTTCCAAACGGCAACAGATCCATCGACGCAAGAGATAGCGACGGTCGCTGCGCGCTTGGACGTTATTTGCGAATGGTAGACATCTATTGACATAATTTGTTCTGTCGCGGCGTTCGGAGAAGCACGAGCGAAATGTTCAAAGACCTGGGGGAAATCGCGTCAAAGAGTTGAAATAATCATGGCAATGCCGAGATCTGGCTCACCCTTCTTGTGTCGTTCCAATGCCAGGCCGTCAGATCGCCCTTCATCCCTCCTAGCAATAACACGTGTCTTGACCCCTTTTCGAAGAAAATCCAGGACAAAACTGAAACCTTCCAATTTGGATCTTTAGGAGAATTGTACTTTTCGGGGATCAAGGTTTGCGTCAACGTTCTTAGATCCCATACTGTCAGTCCGTCCAGTCCTAAATTATAGTGAGCGACTCGCAGTACTAGTGAATGTCGGATATACTGACCAGCTGCAGCCAGAAACAAGCCGCCGGTGGAAAAGGACAGAGACAGGACAGCATTCTGAACGCCGGATAAGGTTTTGACCGCTTTGTATTCACGGGAAAACATGGATGACGGTGGAAGAGAAGCTGAAAGGAAATCCGTCCAGCCACGTGCTGTCCCCTTTCAAATTCCATCATCAATGTGGCCTTCGTCCTGGTCCTGGTCAAACAACTTCCGATACAATGCATTTAACCCCAATCTCATGGCTGGGATTCCTTTATTTCTTTCCTCGCGACCCTCATCCCCTTTCCTCAACTTGTTGCCACTGTAGCGAATCCTCTGATGCCTTCCCGTGTTGACGAAATTCAGTGGTCTCGCGACGATCATGAACGTCCAAATGTGAGCTTTCATTAGTAACACCCGATTCAAGTTATATTCTTATCATTCCACAGAAAGTTCGTGTGGTTGGGGGTAAACAAGATATCGCATACTGGCAGAAGCAAGTCAGCGAACTTCAGGAAGAAGTTGGCGAACTACGGGGAGAAGTAAACGAACTTCTGGTACGCAATACAGTGCGCTCATGTTGGCTACTTCTAATTCTAGATATACCCAGAACCATGAAAATCAAACCATCGAAGCTCTACAAGAAGAGGTGGGCGAACTGCGGGGAGAAGTAGACGAACTTCTGGTACGCAGTACAGTGCGCTCATGTTGGCTACTTCTAATTCTAGATATACTCAGAATCATGAAAACAAAACCATCGAAGCTCTACAGGAGAAATACAACCACTCGTGGCGTGAACTCCAGACTGCGAAAGACAAGATACACACGTTCGATGCCAAGCTAAAAACAATTCGGAAAGCTCATGCGGATGAATTGAACGAGAAAAACAAGAAACTATCCGAATACAAGAAGCCCAAGAAAGAGTCTTATGCTCAGACAGAATCACTGGTACGGACACTATAGACTAAAAGCGACTTGCGAGTTCATTGCGATACAGGAACCATCGATGGTCCACTTAGATTCGGCGAACATGGAGAAGACGGTCGATTCGGTTTATATCCGAATGAAAATTAAGAAGTCCATTTTACCGGTGAGACTGTCCTATAGAACCGCTGCTTCCGCGACTCATGGAATTTGAAGGAATCGACTCCCGTCGCCGTTACCCCAGCAGGTTCATCTGATTTGGATAGTTCCGAATTATCTGCTTTGACGCCTGTTTCGGAACTCGGAATGAGCGACCGTGAACTTTCCGATGGTCCAGCCACCACCAATCAACTCGGCCTTTGCACTTTCAGGTTGCTATTCTCCGCGCCAGAATGGTTCATTTCCGCTTTTAGCTATCTTGACGACGTATCCCTGGGATTCAAATATTCGCGCCTGTTGTGCGAATGGGCAAACACAGAGGTAGCTACGGGTTGGAAAGGTAGTGGAATGATGGCCAAACATCGTCCGAGGGAAATTGAGGTGTGGAGGGTCAGGAAGGGAGTCGTGGACCGATACAAATCGGGAAAAGAACCTGTGCTCGCTGAAGTGCCTGCTGTGGATGCATTTGGCGAGTCAGTATGGCAATGGTGGTCTGCCATGCAGCCAGCATGGAGACCTATGCAAGACGGTCGGCCCCTACCGAACCCGCAGTTTGGGGCTAAATGGGACAATCTGAATCGATGGGGACCCAATGGCTGGGTTTTACTTTTGGTTACAATGAAATGGTGGGGCCAAGGCATCCTCCGATTGGACACACCAAATCGTCCGGCAAGGCTAGATGACTGGGAGACAGCTTTGATGGATATGTTGATCATGTTGAAGGGTGTTTCACAATTTCGAGTAGACAATATCAACGGATAAACCTCGCCTTTGCCCACTCTAGTTTTTCATTGTATTGTAGGTGTTGTAGTACCTGGAGTGTTCATACGAGTAATGCAAGAGCACGATTACAACTATATTTGTCCTTCAAACTTCTACTTACTGTGAACAAAAATGGTTATGAACAACCGCTAGAATCCCATCAAACGCAATGTTCACGCATTTCATCGCTTCAGGAGAGTAATAAGCGTGAGCGATTGGTCTGCTCAAGAGGATCTGTAACCTACCGTGCGCCTTAATACCACTGCTTGCGTAGATGATAGCTGCCACCTAGCCGTATGACCAAGCGCCCACTCAATGTTGACCACCTCCAAATTTGGTGAAAATCTTGATGACACCATCTTGCATTCGAAGCCTTGGTTCCAATACTGATGAAAGGGGTCAACCCCAGTGTGGCCTGTGAGCCCAAGACAGCGTCGAACAATAAGCTTGATTTGCGATGCTTCCTCGACAATACATTCGATACGCCCAGCAATCCATTCCGAATCTGGCGCCCCAAGAGGACGAAAGCAAACGTAGCTGTTTCCTTCATTCTCTTCATAGATGGTGTAATCGCCGACTGGAGCCTTGGTCCGGCGGAAAATCTTGTCAGGAAGTGTACCGAGAAGTCCTGTGACCGCAAGAGGGACCGCGTTTTGCTGCTTGTCGTTGGCTTCTCCGTCGTCGAGAGAGTCTCCGTCTGTGGTCCAAGTACCATAAACCTTGGTCAATAGCCTGATACATGCACGTACTAGCCCCGGGCAGTCCCAACGAAGAAGCCACTGACGAAGGGACGACCCCCGACAGTATGAGTGAAGGATCGTACTTTCGAATTCCCCTTTCAGCCCAGTAAGCTATTAATACTGTCGCAGTTTTTCAGGAACTTACCAGTCTTGTGATTGTTAGGGATGCCTCGAACTGTTCTGATCAACCTTTCCCCCGGAAAACACCAGAAATTACGAACAGGCCCAAATAAATCCATGGATTCGTAGATATGAAAACCAAGGTGATGAACGGGGAGTGAGAATCCGGGGAAACACTCCTTGAGGCCGAGGATGTGTTGCCGCCAAAGCTCCCTGAACTGGTTTCGATCGTGAAAGGTAAGATTGCGCTTCACCATAATCAGTGAGGCACAGGTTAGAGACATTGATGTATTCAAAGGACCTTGCATTTCTGCAGCGTTGACGGCAGCTATTGGCGAGCCTGGCTGCCACAGGCTGAGCAGAGCCAGTGGAACGTGTACCTCGAATAAGACACGCCAATTATCTGCTTTGAGCGTACCCGCACTTGGAAGACCCACATTTACGGGGGGTTTCTCGGTCCATGTTGGCAGTGTGACATCGTGCAGACTCTGATGGATCCTTTCTAGCAATTGGCGCGAATCAATGGCAGCCCATGGGAGTGGATCCAAAGGTTTTTGAAGTCGCTACAAAGATCATGTCTAGTACAAGGCTTGCAATAAAGAAAAAATGGTACGCACCCACTCCACGAGCTTATCTATCATTTTTTTCTTCTCTGTTTTCCTCGACAGTAAATCCAAGTCGACACAGACATACAGCAACGAGTCCATCGATCGGTTCCGAAGCTTCTTGACCAATCTTTCACGGCCATCTTCGGAGTCTTCAATAGGCTGGCATAGATGGCGTTGGATGTGACCTATCCCCAACGCTGTGTTGTACGAGATTCCCTTATTGAGCTCATTGAGTCGCACCGTTCGCTGCTCCTCAAGGAGAGGTTCGGTAGAGTCAACTTCCATCTCTAAGTGGTTCCCTGTGGTTGGGCTTCCCCGCGAAAGAGTTGTAAAGTAAGGCCATTCAAACTCTTCCTCCTTGACATCACTAACTCTCTGCCATTCCCGAGGTCAACCATTGCAGAACATGGATAAGTACTGTACTTACCCACGCAACTAGTGCCTTTGCCATCGCATCCTTTGTGATGTCTTTCTTGTCGATAGGATGGAGTGCTGTTAGATGCTTTTTTGGCAGAGCTAAAAGATTGCATCCCACGTAAAGAAGGGGATGCCAATTTCGGTTTCCCAATTTTCGCGCTAGTCTTGCCCTTTGCGAGGCAGTTTCTGGTCTGGACTTTGATAAGAGCCGATAGATACCTTTCACCTGTGCGGTCAATTTTTCGCTATCTTGAATCTCTAATCGAGTCTTATCGAGCAAGGTTGACCGCCAGGTGTGAACGTCTTCCGGAAGCTCTTCCCAATGAAGGACCGTCAACACATTGTCATCTTCCTCGGCGACATCATCTACATCCGCAAGGCTAGACAGTGAAGGAAGTGGGGTGAAGTCGTAATAGAAGGCAATGTCTGATAATTGCGAATCCTCGTTATCGAGGTTGCTATGTGGATTCTCCAGTCCCAGCGGGCCTCTCCACATCCCCTGGCAAACACGGAGATATACAGTATGCATTGGGTCAACCGTGATTTGATACGACCGGAAGTATTGAAACTCATGAAGCCCAGAAACGCGGGTTCCAAAGCGCTTCTCTATTGCTTTTCTCCGATCGCTGTCCTCGGCCTGGAACCACCGAAGAGAACCCTGGCGGATATGGTCGTCATCTACCGGCTGCCATTCCTCAAAATCGGTTCGTAGAAGGTTCACCTTATGCCAAATCTGGCAGAGGTGACAGAAGCAATGTGAAGTGACATCAACATGCCCGGAAAACCCTCGAGCGGCCTTTAAATCCATATGAAGGGTCGCCAAGGCCACCCTTTCAGTGCGCTCGTATGGCTCAGAAGAACGACCGCCAGTTGACGAGCCGTAATCATAAACCGTCACGCCGCGCGTATAACTGGTCAAAAGATCATCTACCAGAGGTTTGAGATAGTGACGATGGTGGCTTTGGGTTGCGTCTGGTTCCCGAGGCCCTTGGATTATGCCGGGGACGTAGACGTAGGCCGGGTCATTTCGCATAGGATCGGGCAGGTTCAGACAGTATGCGGCCATGATACCAGTCGAGGAGTGTTTGCCGCCAATCCGGTTCCCTTCGATATTGAAGGAGTCGCCGAACACTGCGAAAAACCATCTCCCTTCATTTCTCCTGTCGGCTACAAAAAGCTTCTTGTCTGAACCAAGGAACTCGCGGAAGAAACGCCCGCTGGAAGACGACGTTCTATCGTTGGCTTCGAAGGAGTTGTTGCCCACCTCCTCGCAGAACTGATCTCCAAATTCTCGTACCCCTGGAATGGCAAGGAAGCGTCCAAACCAATCAAAAAAAGGATAGTATTCGAAAGACTTGATGGGGATGTTGTTCTTGAGTAGGATAGTATCGCACGGTGGATCGTGGGCTGTAGGTCGCGCGGTGCATTTCTCGGGGTAACGGGGCTTGCCAGCTTGGTGTCCGATAGGCGGATGTGTGAAGCTGCATGAAGGACATACAGCATAAGTGACAGTGTCGACATCGAGGTTCAAACGACGTTCGAGTGTTCGAATATCATCGGGTATTGCATCGATTGCATTGCGTTGTTCATCTGTCGGGCCCCCACGACCTATCAGTGCCAACGACATTCCGAATAGCTTGAAAAGCCTCAACACCACTCCAGCGCTCCGTCTACTACCGGCTTCGAAAACTCTGTTTGCCAAAGCCAAGCAGTATGCTATCAGCGTCGAGGAATGCTCCTTGGCAAACGGGTTGTTCAGGGCTGTTCCTAAAACCAATCCGTATTTACATTCAAGACCTGCTATAAGAGCAGAACAACTCACGATTGTCGATTTGGAGAGGTCTGTTATCTGGAAACTTCATCCTCCAAGATCTACACTTTTCGTCTATTGAGATCAGGAGTGCATTAACCTCCTTGATGACGTTTGCTGTCGCCTCTGGGCGTCCTATCCTGGGAATAGCGTGACGAGCGGATGAAACAAAATCTTCGGCTTCGCAGATGCGGCTCTGTATCTCGCATGCTTCCATGGTTTCCGAGATCTGCAATTTGTCCTTGACCAAGGTCTCCAATTGTTTCTTGATGTTGGACGCATCTTCAATTGCGCGGACATTGACTCGATTCTGAGGTCGATAAGTGGGAGTAGAGGAGGTTGAGGTCGAAGGCGAAGGCGAAGTATCGGATGCCTCTATCATTTTCGCCATCTGGGGGAGGATTAGAATCGCACTAACTATGCAAGATACGTGACCTACAAGTTCTTTTTGCAACTCTGAAAAGAATTGATCCTCTTCACCTATTTTACGTTTTTTTGAGGGGGGCGGTTGACCGTCATACCGAACAGTCGAAGCTAAGACACTTAATTCAAGGTCTTCAAGTGTACTGCTAGCATTGGGAGAAGGTAGAGAGGCAGCTGGTGGTTCGGAAGAAGAGGAGGCGGCTGGTGGAGGCTGCGTCGATTTCTGGTAAGTTCCGAGGACGGCCTTCTCAAAACTTTGTCCTTCCCGCCTTCTGCCCATCACGACGGGAATGAAGAAGTATATGTCGGACAGCGCTTAGTCAGAAATTTGATGACATTGGAGAAATTTCGGTGGCTACTTATACGAACAATACACTGATTTATGTACTTTCACCATTAGAGATCATTGTATATAAAGCGGTTAACCTCAAAGACATAATCTGGCAATGACCTTTGCGCTAACTTGAATCCCAAAGCAATGATATCGCCGACGGAAGAGATAAGAGGAAACCGAATGACGATGTATAACAAAGTGATCATGGCAAGCAACACGACTGATCGGCGCTTTAAGAAATGTTGGTATAAGACGGACTCAGGCCAACAAAACAGACTCACTGCAAGCTTTCTTCTAAATGCCTTCTGTTGAGCTACCTGCATGGCCTTCTCCACCTTGTTGGCGTTCATTATATGATTGAAGCTTCGCTAGATGCGAAAAAATGACTGTGTTAACAATCGAGATAAATCATTATGAAGTGGTACGGACATTCAAAGAGTTGATATCGGATTGTAGTCGTCCGAGATCATTGACGTTTTGCTGGATGTGATTAAATGATCGCGTTAGCAATCGAGATGAATCGTTATGAAGTGGAAGTACGGACTGTCAGACTGTCGATTTCGGACTGCAGCTGTTCGATGCGGTAGTCTTGAACTTTGGCAACAGCTGCGATAGCCTCAAGGCTGTCTAAGCCTCTTGAGGGATACTGTACATATAACTTAATTCACCGGTCATGAAACGTGAAGGAAAAGGAACATACCGGTGACGAGACATTTGATTGGATGGGTTCAGTCATGGCGAGGGACCTGTGACAACAGTTGGTGATCACTGTAATGGGAGTGGTAGAGCTTGAAGCCTGACTGTACTGATGCAAAGACGGAAAGAACTCACTGAACTTCGAAAGCTTTTAAAGGCTGCTAGAACCGACAAAAACCGAAAACGGGTGCTGTGAGGCATTCGCATGTTTGCCACGATGGGCACTTGAGGAGTATGTCTTCGGTGCATGTATGCCGCGATGTGCGGTGAATATTGGCATTTCTTTCCCTGAACTTCATGGTCGAAGTCGGTTCGTCGCAGAGTAATCTAATACCTAATGTTATGAGAATCTAAAATCCGAAAGGATTGAAAGTGTGCTTACTGTGTAGCGGAATAAGTCTAGACTGAAAACACGCCAGGCTCCGAATCGCAAATGCGAAAACAAGGAAGGTGCGCAGAGTTGAAATAGTTAAAACGCGCTAACAGGACGGATGTAGGCAACATACCCTTGACGTACGCTCACCGGACTTATCTCGGTGCCAGAAGAATCTTCCCCTTTCACGAATAAATTCAAAAACAATTTGGACACTCGGCTCAAGACAAGCCCACCGGGTGACATACAAAAGGGAAGTCCTTCAGAGACTGTGGGTTACGAGGGCTAGTGTCTGCGCAAATCGAATGGAAGCAGTGACAGGAATGTGTACCGAGAAATGTCGATGTCTAGACGTATGATTCCGAACACGAGCCGACTAGGCGGAAACAAGAGTATTGGTTTGACGGTCAGGGTCGTGCAGCCACAAAAGCACCTTTCCGGCCTCCTCCGGTGTGCATCAATTCTTGTGCACCCAGCCTCGATATCGACTCCGACTATGAAGACCTTGGCAAGCTTCTTTTCCTTGTAAATACACTCCACCGAGTAGAACATTCCGGCGTGTTTACGGTCCCAATAACCTGTTATTCATCGATCATATCAGACCAGAATGCCCTATAGGATTACGACTTGAGATCAATAAGCAGTGAAAATGCCTGTGAAGACTCACAAGAGTGGAATTTCGTTTTCCATCACTGACCTGATCCGTGAGGCTTTAATTTGACTTTGTCGTTGTAGTTATTCACGATACTCACAATATCTCCGTACGTGTGGAAGAACCTCCCATCGACAGCTCCGCTTGACACTCTGCTACCCTCTCCTTCTTTCGTCAAGAACGACAGACTCTCTGCTGTCTACCAAATTATCGTCGACAGGGACAACGCAGAGGTTTTTGTCGCCCGGCTGTTAGAGTCCTTGATCCGTCTTTCGCTGATAGTCTCTCGATAGATCAAACCACGGACATTTGGCAACATGACGGTATCGGGAATAGGAAGTGGTTTTAGAGCGCCTTATCCGCTTTGGGGTCGGGAGCTTTGCTACCAATTATGAACATTGAGCTAGATGATAATGGGAACAGAACTCGCAGGACGCGTTTCTTCGAAGGGAAGGTACCGCTTGAACTCTGCTGTCTGGAATCGTGTCTTCTTGGTGCCTACAGACTTAGATGCTTTAGACCATAGATCGCTGCTAGCGTCGCCGTTGCTAAGACACTTGGCCATGTCCGATTCGTAACAACCATCCAACCCATTCCTCTCTCCTTTCCTGTGTCTTTGCCTTTTCCGCTTCCTTTCTTTCGAGGTAGCAACCCTTTGCCACCAGTTTCCCCCAAGGAGGTACAAGCGCACAAGAAACCAACCCCAAAGACGACGTCGAATTCATCATTGATCTTTTCGTCTTCGCGACCCCGACGCGAGAGATACCGACGCTGGCGGCTAGCTTCCGGAGGAACGATAGACGTCACAAAAGAGGTCTGGCGTTTGTATCTATCGGGTTTCATGTCGCAGACTATGTGAAGGCTGCGTACAACCTCAGGTGAGGACTGCCATTCTCTGGCCGCAGGGTTCCATGCACCATTGTTGTTGAAAGCAACGAACATATTGTTCTTGTCGCAATGACAGAGGAAATGTGGTCCGAGCCCTCTAGATTAATTGTTGGGGCGTTGGAGCCTTCGACACGAGCAGCGGCGAATGAGCAAGGGGTATGCTGTGCAAGTGTGAAGTGATGCGATAAGCAAATGATACAGCTGCTGAATAAGAAGCTTACCTGCTGGGTCGTGATAGTGAAACTTAGTGGATCTACACCAATGCCAGCGAATAGATATGAGGGCTGAGAGCACTCAGGTAAAGAACAAGGTCGAATTCGTGACTGGTTCTTCAGCTGAAGAATCAACATCTTTTTGCACTGCCAAATCGACCATTCAGCAGGGACCGGTAGTATGCGTGCCCGTAACGGTGTGAGTGGTCCTCATCCGACGCGAAAGGAAGGTAAAAATGTGTACTGTCAAGGATCGCGAACACACAAGCAAAAGAGGGGTGCAAGTGTTCCCGGAAATTTGGTGCCAAATCGTGAGTCTGCGGCTGCAATACAGATTCGCATTTTCAAGGACCTGATCCGTTTGAGGACGAGATTTGTCCCGAGTAGAGGGGGTATGGAAGCGCGAGGTATGAGGATATCAACACTTGTGGTCCGCTGCTAAAAAGGTTCAGCGCTCAGCACTCCCAGGAATGAATGCCAATGAGTCTCCAGATACTCACAAATTCCTCGCAGAGTTTTCCGACTTTCTTCCCCCCGAATCTGTCTCAATATCAGACTTTGAGTCGACCCATGGAAAACAGGATACCCTCCTTCATGAGAAAGGTCGCGGAGAATCATCAAGTAGCCTGGAATCTGATGCGGAAAGCTAACTGGTCTCTGTGTAGTCTGACAGGGAATAGTAAAAGAAGGAAAAGGTTTCGGCGCTTAGCTTGGCGTTAGGCATCACATGCATTCCGACTTCACGATTCTCGCTTGGGTTTCTTCCCGTCATGAATTCGAAGAATGCAGCAAAATCATCGGAATCCGCCGCACTATCCTTCCGAACCGCCAGCGAAGAAACCTCGTGTAGACAGTCGGAGTGGCGGAACAAGACTTAGTCGAAACATCAAGTCAAGGAGGACAATCAGGTTATCGCGGGTGCCCACTGACGATCGACGGAGTAGAAATCCGTCTCGACAATCGGAATCAGCCATTTTGGAGGATGAGAAGGCAGTATTCTAGCACACTTTCCTCAATTGCAATCCTCTCAATCTTCCGTAAGTTGATATATATTCTTCATTGTTATTCATGGTCTCAGAGTCAAGATTAGAATGATGATCGCAGTACCACCATCAGTGAACGTCTAGCTGAGACGCAAAAGCTTCAACGAGTATGGGTAGAGCTACTTCTCTGACAATTATTCCACAACCTAGACCTGAATTCTCGTCAAGCTACCAACAGCTCCCAAAATGGGTACATCGCTTCTCCCACACAACCAGTAACAGGAGATCCAAGACTTCGACACCATCACGGCGATCCCATACTGCAGCTTCCCTCACAGCAAAGACAGTTGTCGATCCCCACCGAACGAGCTCCAATCATTGAATCAGTCGGATATCCCGATCCCGGTTACCTGATACTTACCTCTTCGAAAACACCAGAACTTTTGACTACACATCGTGGTCTGGATACCTAGATACAACCCCAGGTGCGTTGATCTTCCTTGTCGTAGGACCCATACACTCGACAGATAGGCTCTCGAATTTCGCTGACACCCAGATACAATCATACTAGTTGGGTGAAAAAGATGAGGGAAGAAAGGGTGTCGTCCAATGTCCAGCCCTTCGATCAGGTATTGGCAGCTGCAAGCCGACGGCAGGCCATATGCATCTAGAGAAAGGAAAACATCGAGGAAAAGGCGAAGTAAACGGAGTCGGATGATAGCGGTTGGGGAGAAGAAAACTCGGGCGCTAATTGTCGCACTAACCGACTTTTGTCCAACTTTTGTCACAATGTGAATCCCGACTTCTGATTTCCGAGTCCGTATCGTTTTATACAGTCCATGGTTGTATGTATATAGGTATTGTTACAATAACAGTGATATATACTACTCATCTTCTAATGTACAACGATTATGGGGAGACTATTTGCTATTCCTGAGCTTGCGACGACGTTTTGGATGGCTGCCTCCATTCCTACCCGAGCTCTGCCCCTGGGAAGCCTGGATTTGAGCTTGTAATGCCTCTGCCTGAGTGTGTGCATGTGCCTGTCGTAAGTTGGCAAGGGTTTCAATGAAAACCTCGTTCGCCCGGCGCTTGCTCTCTGCGTCTGCCTGAGCAATGAGCACGTCGTTCCCTTTCCTCCTCAGCGCGCTCTTCTGGTACTTGAGATGATAACGAACCAAGTCGTCGACTGGCCAAAGCCTGTGATAGTCTTCCAAAACGGGGAACTTCTGAAGTGCCTGCGATGTCGATGTCACATAAGATGACAGGTACGGATAATCTGCATGAATCAACTCACAGCGTGGCGGATTTCATCTTTGAGTTGTTTAGGTTGCCGAGAGAAAGGGAGTGAGCAGTTCATCTTCTCCGAAACCTGTTTCTTGACGAAGCTCTGTCCTTGGTTAGTGTGATTGAAAGAATTCCAATAGAGACGCGACCTACATGGAGTCGATCGAACGCATGCTTTGGAAGTCTGCTAGCAGCTCTCAAATTGTAGCCTTTCCCGTTTGGTCGCCCTGCTTCTCCTTCGGGTTTGCGCAACTTTCGCTTGAACGGATCGTCATCAGGCTCTGACTCGCTGTCTCCATCTTCATCTTCAGAGCCAGTACTGGATTCGGAGCCTGAGACGTCAGTTCTAGAGGCCTAACCAAGCTTGGTCAGTATGTGCACCCGCTCTGGCTGGTCCTTTGCAAAGTCCCTGGGTAATGTGCCAGAGTCACTTTGCAAAGTCCCTGGGCTCATCCTGGGCAAGCTTTTGGCACTAGTCTCAGTGATAAAGGGCAATATATAATGTCTTTTATGGGATAAATCAAGTATATTTTCCATTATATACTGTAGGTCTCAAATGGTGCGCTTTTTTGACTTCCAAATTAGGAAAGAGGGCTATCAAAACCTAAAAAAGCTATAACAGGGCGCTTTTTGGGCGCTTTTTTGACAGGAAAATTATTCCCACACTTCCTGACACCATTTGGCATGCCTCCTGATGCCTCCCTACTCCGCTTTTGGCTTCCCAAAATGGAAGGTGGCCTTACCTCACTATTTTCCACCTGGAATCAAATCATTGGGGGGCTATTGGGGCATGCTGGGGGGCTATAAAAATCGCATTTTTGAGGGAATATGTTCCAATATGTTCTAAAAGCATGCCCCTGCAATTGGGGGGCAGGGGAATGCAAAAAAAAGCGGTCCAAATATGGTAATTCAGGAAAATGGCCTATTGGATCTTGGGCTACAGGCCAGATATTGACATGGGGTAAGTTGGAGGACCTAGATACATCAAATACAAGCCTGAGCACACCAAATAGTACATAGATTGGTGGGATAATGGTGCTTAAATATCAAAAATACTGAAAATCTCCGAAATTGGGGGAATAAAATTACAGGATGGGATGTAATGCAGCTAGGGCTTAGATATTTTGGATGAGGGATAATATATATGTTCCATTGATGGGTTTATAATCCTGGAGAGCTGTCTATTTTTCCAGATTTATTACAGCTAAATTCGCTTTTTTTGGACATTAATAATACTACACCACAGGGAATGATTGGGATGAGCTAATTCTTGTTCATAACCCACTTTAGTATGTATAGATGACAACTACATAGCTGCCCAAGCACTCCTGTATGTGCAACACCTTGTTCAATCCAATGCATTGTACAGTTATGTAACACAGGCAGTAATACATCAATAGCACCTCAGGGAAGCATCCCAGCACCAAGGGGAGTTCAGAATCGAGTTCAGGCACCCAAAATACACTTTCCTACTATGAAAGGACATTTTTTGAACACATCTGTATGTTGCTACATAAAAAATACATAAAAAATCGCATTTTTAGGGGTTTTTCTGTACTGGAGCATGGGGATTGCTCCTAAAATCACCAAAAATGAATGAGAGACCGTTCACTATGCATAGAACAGGGATATTAATTGCCTCCATGAATCCCATGACAGGAATCCATATGCCAGATGCATCAATTCTTGCACAATTACAGAAAACATGTACTATGAATGTAGTATTGCAGGGATTGATCTGGGGGCTTGGGGAACCTCAAAATCGAATTCAGGATGAAGAATCAGTTAAGAAACAATCCAGGTTTGAAAGGAATCCAATTACTGTAGCTTGAGATATGCTCAAGTTATGTTTATAGGCTTATGTGTAAAGTACTTGCAATCAACCTTTGACTTGGATTGTCTGACCTTTTCATTAAGCATTCTGAGACCAACTAGACACCAAATAGTATTATATACTTCATATTCCAATGTCATAGAGTTGGTATGGCTAGTTCTAGGGTGGTCTAATGGTCTGGAAGACCTAAATCTGAGACCAACTAGACACCAAATAGTATTATATACTTCATATTCCAATGTCATAGAGTTGGTATGGCTAGTTCTAGGGTGGTCTAATGGTCTGGAAGACCTAAATGAAAAGGTCAGACAATCCAAGTCAAAGGTTGATTGCAAGTACTTTACACATAAGCCTATAAACATAACTTGAGCATATCTCAAGCTACAGTAATTGGATTCCTTTCAAACCTGGATTGTTTCTTAACTGATTCTTCATCCTGAATTCGATTTTGAGGTTCCCCAAGCCCCCAGATCAATCCCTGCAATACTACATTCATAGTACATGTTTTCTGTAATTGTGCAAGAATTGATGCATCTGGCATATGGATTCCTGTCATGGGATTCATGGAGGCAATTAATATCCCTGTTCTATGCATAGTGAACGGTCTCTCATTCATTTTTGGTGATTTTAGGAGCAATCCCCATGCTCCAGTACAGAAAAACCCCTAAAAATGCGATTTTTTATGTATTTTTTATGTAGCAACATACAGATGTGTTCAAAAAATGTCCTTTCATAGTAGGAAAGTGTATTTTGGGTGCCTGAACTCGATTCTGAACTCCCCTTGGTGCTGGGATGCTTCCCTGAGGTGCTATTGATGTATTACTGCCTGTGTTACATAACTGTACAATGCATTGGATTGAACAAGGTGTTGCACATACAGGAGTGCTTGGGCAGCTATGTAGTTGTCATCTATACATACTAAAGTGGGTTATGAACAAGAATTAGCTCATCCCAATCATTCCCTGTGGTGTAGTATTATTAATGTCCAAAAAAAGCGAATTTAGCTGTAATAAATCTGGAAAAATAGACAGCTCTCCAGGATTATAAACCCATCAATGGAACATATATATTATCCCTCATCCAAAATATCTAAGCCCTAGCTGCATTACATCCCATCCTGTAATTTTATTCCCCCAATTTCGGAGATTTTCAGTATTTTTGATATTTAAGCACCATTATCCCACCAATCTATGTACTATTTGGTGTGCTCAGGCTTGTATTTGATGTATCTAGGTCCTCCAACTTACCCCATGTCAATATCTGGCCTGTAGCCCAAGATCCAATAGGCCATTTTCCTGAATTACCATATTTGGACCGCTTTTTTTTGCATTCCCCTGCCCCCCAATTGCAGGGGCATGCTTTTAGAACATATTGGAACATATTCCCTCAAAAATGCGATTTTTATAGCCCCCCAGCATGCCCCAATAGCCCCCCAATGATTTGATTCCAGGTGGAAAATAGTGAGGTAAGGCCACCTTCCATTTTGGGAAGCCAAAAGCGGAGTAGGGAGGCATCAGGAGGCATGCCAAATGGTGTCAGGAAGTGTGGGAATAATTTTCCTGTCAAAAAAGCGCCCAAAAAGCGCCCTGTTATAGCTTTTTTAGGTTTTGATAGCCCTCTTTCCTAATTTGGAAGTCAAAAAAGCGCACCATTTGAGACCTACAGTATATAATGGAAAATATACTTGATTTATCCCATAAAAGACATTATATATTGCCCTTTATCACTGAGACTAGTGCCAAAAGCTTGCCCAGGATGAGCCCAGGGACTTTGCAAAGTGACTCTGGCACATTACCCAGGGACTTTGCAAAGGACCAGCAGGATCGGCTGGTATGTGATTGCGGAAATAGAAGCCCATACTCACGGGAAAGGCAGGCTGAGCCTGAGACCTTGTATTGGTAGCTGGACCTCCTCGGTTTTCGCTCTCGTTCCGAACGTCGGGGCCACGTTCAGGTAGGAGATCGACTGCCATTCTCATCTCTTCATCGAAGTCCGAGTCTGAGCTAGATGAAGAGGAAGAAAAGGCGCCTTGATCACCGTTAGATCGAGTACCGCCGAGCGGTTGTAAGAAGTCGGGTACAGTCGGGAGGATAGTTGGAGACCTTCGGACCGACGAGTCGTCTGAATCGGAATCAGAGTCGGACCTCACGAATTCAACCTGGTGGGGTCTGGTGGAGGATGATTCTGCAGGAGAAGGAGGATACGGTGAAGAACGTCGAGTAGATTTGGGGGTACGAGAAGGACCGCATGACGGCTGGCGTTGATAATGAATGGAAGGTTCAGTGTGCTCAATGGACCCAGAAACGCAAGACATCCGTCCCTGCGAGAGAAAAAGGGGCTCGGTGTGGTCTATGCAAATCATACGAGAGAAATGCATGAGTTCTGGTGCTGCCTTCGGGACAGAGAGACACGATAGTTGCGCTGTAACACTAATAAGCAGAGGAGAACAAAGCACACATCAGATACGCACCTTTGTACGCTCATGAGTATCGGAGCTAGTCCAAAACTTCAGCGTTCCGCCACTCGATGAAAGGAAAATGCAGGTTGTCGCCTGCTAGGTTGTCCAAGAGACATTAATTCACGATCAAGTCCGTCGGTTCCGCTTGATCGTTATGTGACAAGGTGAGAGGGTGAAAAATTGCAAGGGAGAGATCAAGCATGGTAGAAATTAATGTCGTGTCGTCGTCGTGTGCACTCCATGCGGACCGATGAAAAAATAAGTGGGCCTTGACGCTGCCTTGACGCTTGATGTCGGACGGGAAGAGAAACCAAGCACAATGACGTAAGTAATGCGAGGAGGTCGGACTTGACGGATCAGGGCTTTGGGCCCTTGGGCCGATGTCGGGCCCTGAAAGCCATTTCACACCTTCACCTCCCACTATCATGATCGCTCACTACTCCTTCACACTCACATGGCGTGCAAACGGATATTCAGACAAAGACAAAGAAACTTGACCTAGTCTGTTCAAGACTTACATGAGGCTCAAGGCAGAGGTATGGTTTATAAACCAGGCATGTATCCTTTTCCTACTCAGCATTCCTCATCTCAACCTGAACATGTCCGCTCAAGAAAAGTGAGTTTCTCCTGCCCTTCGTCAATGTACTAATTCTGATCTGTTTTATTCTCTTGTCATACAGTTCCACGTCTTGGTTCTGCACACCCGGAGACCGCCTTCTAGTTGTTCTCGAAGAACTCATCTTTCTTCGGGACGAGGTCAAACAGGCGATGCAGCTCCTTGACTCCCAATCTTATGGTCGCCCTCTTGCCGGCTCTCCGATCACTACAAGTCCTGAACACCTTACTCTCGACCAGTCAGCTGACGTTGATAGGGACGCTATCCTCCGCACATTCCATACCGCATCCGCCATTGGTGTCTCACCTGGCATCACTGTACAATGCCGCGAAGCTCTGCGCAGCGAAGTAGGATCATTGGCAAATAGTAACCTGGAGTTTCCTCAGGATCATCAATCCGGCGGCGTTGGTATGTTCCAGCATTCTCGATATACTCACCATTCGCTAATGACCTATTCAATATAGATTCACTCTTTCCTCGCGGTACCTGGGAAGATAATATTCCCATGTCTAGTCAGACCTATCGCATTGACCTCCTGATGGGTCGATTTCGCAAAATCAAGTGTGTTGACGGGATGATCATGGAACTGCGACGCGACGTTTCGGCGCTTCGTCAAGCCATAATGGACCCTACGAGGCGATGGTTCTTGGTTGATGGTCGGGAGATATACGCACAACATCAGTATATGAGAGAACGCGATAATCGTATGCAGATTCTCCTGGAAGGGTTGATTGGCCGCTATAGCAACGATGGTCCTTCCACAGTTGCTGCTGACCTTTCCGGTCACGCCATGGATGTCGATTGATTCTTCGTTTGTTTTCACTCTAACTCTTCTTTCCCGCTTCTCGAGACTTGTTTTCACTGTATGGTAGAGCAATTAATATTTTTCCTTCGTCTTCCACGTACGCCCGATTATACGATTATAATGTACAGATTTGAGAAATGCACGTTTTTTCATATTCAAAAGCCCAAATGTTTACATACACGTTACCGAAGGAGTAGACGGTGGGTCGATACATATAATTGCCCCCGATCTTTCCTTTCCACACAAAGGTCGAACCTCCAACGCTCGAACCTTCATTGGTAAGGAATCGATGCGATGCGGTTCGTTGTATCCCTCGGCCGGATTTCTGGGCCCTGCCATCGACAAACCGTGCGATTGTCTTGCTTATTGCGATCGGTGCCACAGAATGTTTTCGCTGGGAATTGGACACAATGGTATTCTAGGACTCAAGATTTTCGCCCCGAACGAAGCAAACTGGTGTATTAGAGAGGGAAGAGCACGCTGCCAGTGTGAACTAATTTTTTTGAGGTGGTCCTAGCCTCTTCACGGAGTTTTTGGGTCCTTCGTGGTATCATTATGCACTGTTTGGTGGAAGAGGCAGTGGCTAGAGATTGTAAATAGCTTAGTCTCGAGTAAGACTGATATGAAGATGAACTCACGTCGGTGAACCCCAGATTCGAATGACAACTAGCCTCTTGGCGATATCTCCTGGGGCTGGATCTACTTCTTTGTAGTAAAGGTATGTCTTGGGATGACGGAAGAATGAGTTGGGTGTAGGTGAAGAATGAGCTGGGTGTCGGGTTGTATCTCGAGAACGTCGCTGGATGGGCTTGGGCTATCCGATTTTCCTGGTACAAATATGAGGTATATTCGTTCAAAAGTGACTTAGAATTTGCTACCATAGCCGTGGATAGTCGAAAATGTCCTCGTAAAGGGTGAAGTTGGCCTCGAGAATGCGATTGGGAAAAGCAACCAGCGTATTACTGGACTGTCGCTGGCGGGCCTTGCGTGGGCGGCATTATAAGACTCGAGGTCTGAGATCTGAGCTATCGCAGCGATGGTCTTGTTCTTCCACGGCGTGTCGTGAGGGATGAGGGACGAGGAAGGAGGTGTTGCAGCTTGAAGCGTCGGAGTGTAAGCTCATTTCCACCTAGTTAGGTACCGACATGTAAAACAAACACCAACATATGGTTTCTCTGTACAGTTCCTCCCTCCCTCAAACTTGATCGTTAGTCAATGATTCATACTTGGCTTTTGCAAGAAAGAAGACATGCTCAAGAAACCCCGGTATGATAGCTGGAGAAATGGACAAGAATATCAAGGGAAATTTTCAACAAAGGTAGGTTGAACGTTGGAGTGAACTGGATGAAGACAGCGTCACAGACTTCGATTCCATAGGGCAGCGCCTAGAAAGGAGAAAATATCAGTTGGAGACGACTGAGACATGGATATCGATAGTCTCCGAGGAAGACGTAGACCCCTTTTGCAAACTCAGTTACGCTGCGACACCTTGCATCTTCCGATGGCGTTTACATCCTGTTCCACATGTGCATGACCACGTAGTCCGCCGACCTTGCTATTGGACCCGGTGGTGAGTGAACACGGTGGCAGAACCAAATTGCTGTCTTCTTCCCGCAATCGAACGATGCTGAACTTCCATACGAACAGAGCTCACTCTACGGATGCACAGAAGAAAACACAGATGCTAGCAGACGAAATTTCGCCAGCATTGACAGAGGCAGTTACTGTGCATGCTCCGCGCAAGTCACATCGAAATAAATGCAAATTCCGTGCTACTGTTGTCGGCCTTCCTCCAGGTAACTTCAAGTCAAGGTTTTGAAGCTTGATTAAAGAAAGCAGTCTCATGCATTATAGACTGCATGATACGGCACGATATTAGAGGTGGAAGAGGAGCGTCACCCTTTGGGAGCTGGATCACCACGATGTGTTTGACTAGTCAACCTTCAATGGGTTCACCGTGTCCCTTCCCGGTCCCCATTGCCCAGTTGCGGCCTCTTTTGGTCGTTCAGTGCATTGCTATATGGTGGATGGCTAAGTTTGTCCTTATCAGACTGTAGATTCGTCTCACCGAATATCCCAATTACAAGAAATACCCAATTCATCGTCAGCGGCAGAATATCCGAGGCCTCTGCAAGCATCCGAAGGCTTATTTGAGCGATCGCACACAGGAAGAGCGATGCCATGCGCGAACCGGAGAAACAGACTGGGAATACCGCATCCACTATCCTAGAAAGAGATTTTCAGGTATAGTTGTTCCTTGTCGGTTGCAGTACAGTGCACCGTCTCAAAGATTTGGAATGCCCTTACCGTAAGTGGGACTGACAGAGTTGAAGTGTGGACGTCCACGGCCGGGTTTGGACCCACAAGGGAAACTTTCCCAAACAATTGTCCTCTTATTTCAACGTTTGCATTTGTTTCTCACACTTACGTTTCTTACCCTCCTCCTCTCTGGTTCCCAAACGCATTCCAGCTACTTTCGAGCTGCAATAGTTTGTAATGGACGTCACATCCGATAATATCCATGATTTACTTGAGCGAATCAAGTACAATCCACGAGACGAACACTGGGGGTATCTTTTATCTTGTGCAGAAGGTAGCTTGGTCAGTGCGGGAGATTCTCTAGAAATATATGCGGCTGCTGCCCGATGCTTTCCAAACACTGTATGCCCCATTATACTCCTGTGTCCGTTCGATTTACTCACATATCCAACATTAATAGCCGAGGATCCAAGTCGCTCACATAGAGAAGGCATTGTCCCCTGACAGTGGTTATAGCTCTCCCCAACTCAAGGAGCTTTTCTACTCTTATTTGTCTTCCCGATCTGTTGCAGTATGTAGCCTATATATATCCTTTATCCGGTACGTCGCAATGAGATGTTGAGTACGAGTATAGCTGACTGTCCATGCCAGTGAACATCATCCTGCAACTCTGAATCGAGAAACATACAGCTTCATCTTGAGTCTCGTAGGACAAGAAGCGGGAAGTCATCTGTTATGGTCTCAGTACTTAGACATATTGGAAGAGGTGCGCATCATTGCTGCTTGCTCGAGGTTCTCTTCTTATGTACTTGTACAGGCCGGAGACTACCAGGCCTTGCGAAAAACTCTTCATGAAATCGTCACGACGGTGCCCCTAGAGTACCTCCCTGACTTTTGGGACCGGCTGCGGAACTTTGAACGTGAACAACACATGGACACTTCAGTAGAGACTCTAGCACGACTTACCCCAACTCATGCAGATGCCCTGTATACATGTTACGAGTATTTGGCCCACATGGAAGTATTGTATCCTCCGCCACTCCTGGGGCCTTTCGAACCAGCTTCTTGTCATGATACATTGCGGCTACCAGCCTCTCCGGCTGCCTCCGTTTCCAATGCACCATTTGTTCGAAAATGGAAAGCTTACTTGGAATGGGAAGAAAGTGATCCCCTCAACCTGCGAGAGACCGACGAGATGGCCTATATCACTCGCATCTGTAGCGCTTACAGGAAGGCAAACACGAGAATGAGGTTCTGTCCGGAGCTATGGTTAGTAATGTGTCTGTGGTCATATACGTACATCGTACTGATTTTCTACAGGCACATGTCCTACGAATGGTACAAGTGCATAGGCAACGAACACGAAGCGCTCCTCACGCTTTCAGAGGGTATCAATGGGAACAGAGATAGGTAAGTGCTAGATCTCGTTCGCGCGAGGATATATCTGATACGATCATGATTCATATCTTTAGCCTACTTCTGAATTTTGCGCTCGCTGACACTCTAGAACAGAGGGGCGACATTCAACTGTCAAGGAGGATATACGACGATCTTTTGCGTACATTCAGGACCATGCTGAAGTTGCGCCATTCTAATGCTGGTTCATCCAAAGAATTCGGCTCGATTTATGTCAGATACATGCATTTCGCCCTCCGCGCCGAAGGAATTTGTGCAGTACAAGCTGTCTTCAAGCAAGCAGAACTTGATGGTCCACTACTCGGGACAGTGTATGAAGAAGTAGCTGATCTAGAACAGAATCTTGGGGCCTTTGGCCACGATGCGATATAACTTAGCAATCCTCCGTAGAACGTGAACCTAGGAATGTATAATTGCGACTTTTATTGCTGTAATAATATAGACGATCCATGTTCACTAGCACTACTCGTAGTATGCTACTCGAAATGTGAAGTATACGTGGTCGCAAAGTGCGCACAGTGCTTTTGATTCTGGCATCCTGCGCGCAGTGGTTATAGGGGTTAGGTGCACGAATCAAGTGCATCAGCCACATACATAGAGACAGGTGATTGTGCTCGAGAAGACTATACGGCACTGCAGCTGATTTAATGTCCTATAATGATAACTTTCAATCGGCTTTTCATGCTCTCATGAAAGCCAAAGTGCTTCGAAATGCCGAGGGAAGACACCACCCTTCGACTTACTAAAATTCATGTACGGAGTCGCATCTAGATTTTTCGTACTTAATCAAATACAACCCAAACGGCAGCGACGGAGAAACGAAATGGCACACACATATAGAGTCGTCATAACTACAGCCTGTTTGCTACTTGACGTATTATCTCGAAACAGCCCCAGACTCTACACTGCTTCATCATGAGTGGGAGATCTATTTGGTTAAAGTATGATGAATCAACCCGGTTTAAGACAACAAACTGGTCTAGAGAAGATGACGTGCGGGTAAGAAATGACTCCAGCCCTTCGCGAAGTGGTCCTGGCCGTGTAAATGACATGGGAATAATCCATTGCAACGTCAGTATTCCGAGTCGGAGTGAGGACGGATAGATGCAGAATAGAAGCTCTCGAAATTGAGGAACTTCATGGTTGAGGAAGTGACTGAGCTGAAGATCGCGAAAGTGATCAACAAAACGTATTGTGAGCTCTCGGAGGAGAATAGGAGGTGAAGTAAGACGTCCTATCATATCGTCAGGAACGAGACCTCGTGGCGAGAAATCGCTTGCCTTTGCCGTCCCAAGAGAGTGCATATTCAGGCCTGTAGCACAGGATGTTTCAATATCAATACAAGCATCTGTCCGGAGGCCATCTCATACTCATAATATGCGACCACAACGTGAAAATCCAATCCATGTAATAGTCTCCGACTCTCGTTCGGCTAGGACATTCATGAGTTCGATTGACTCAACAAACAAGTCAAGAACAGTGGATGCTGCATCATTGTTGCTCGCTTTGATACCAATAACCATTCGTGAATAGCCATCAACGAACGCGTGGATTACGAGCTTGTACTTGATGAGGCCTTCATGATATACAGATCAGTATTCACATTCGGAAGCCGGTTGCAAAGACTGTAGAGCTCACTGGACATCGTGATGCCAAAGTGCATCAGGGTTGGCAATAGAGTAGATCCTCCTTGCAATACGTCGAAGACCAAATGATTGTTGTGGTAAACCAACGACACGACGACACGATGCATCAATCCTTGATCTTGGGATATGCAAACCTATGTATTTGAGATGACCATGAATGAGCCGCCGTCCAAAAGAGGGAAAGTCCCGTAGAATCTGGAACATCACTAGATCCAAGTCTGAATCTGAAATGTCTGACTGAGCGCCCAAGGAAGATTGATGAATGCGTACGACGTGCCCTCGTACTCAAATACAACATAAACAGGTTGACCTGGTAGAACAAGTCCTTGCTGTAATGCGCGACGTCGAATTGTTCGAATATGACTATCTACGAGACGTGTTTGGCGGCGCATTTCAACACCAAGGGCAAGCAACATTGATCCTTGGTCTTCCTGGTCCACGAACAGTTACATAGGGCATTCCAGACCCAGCATATTCGGGTCCTGGATCTGGCAAGCAAATCGGAAAGGTTTCGTCTGGAGGATCAGCAGCAAGGCATGCCAGTTCCTCGAGTGTCGACCATGCTTGTGATACTGGAACAAATAATCCGGTATTCGTCTTCGGAGAAAACTCTAGAGAACTAGAGGATATTCAGGCTGTCAGCTTTGTCCAACATACAAGAAAAGGTAACGTACCTGCTGTACCCTTTGAAAAAGCCCCAAGCAGCGGCTGCTAGTATCCCTCAACTTCGTCTCGTTCCCACTTACTGTGGTCAAAACCCGATCCACAATTCCACAGAGACCGATACGCTTGTCGAAGTCGGTGGAGAATCGGCGTAAACAGAGGATCTTCAGCCATGTTGGATGTCGTCGTGGAAAAATTTGAATAATGCGGTTCAGATCTCCGGGTTTTGCTTGCACTAAAGGAGAGCCTCTAGTAACTCCATGTATTCTCCAAGTAGATTACTGGTAAGTATGTACATCCAAAAAATGATATCTTGCGGCGTCACTATTGTAATTTTGTGCTTCGTCTGGTATAGAAAAGAGAGATAATCAAAGGGAGGAAAAGAGCTTCGGTAAAATGACGTACCCAATCTACTCTTGGAGCGAACGAAGCATTGAGGAAGAAGCTGGCTATTGAAGATGTTTGGAATTTGGAGGATGTCGATGAGATGAACGGCCGGAAGCGAGGACCGGAACGTGGGTGTGAGCGTGATAATTTTGTCCAACGGGGACCCTCATAGATTTCAGGGTCCGACATGCTAAGCCCAAAGCCCTGATCGATATCCGTCAAGCTTCAAGCCCAGGAAAAAGACGTTCTAGCAGGATCGCACAATCGAGCGGACTGGAGACGCTACCACCAAGTTTTATTAACATTGAAAAGTCGTTTTGGCAAGACTCGGCTAGACCGACTTTTTCAAGCTTCAAGCTTCAAGTCTCCTCGCATTGCGTCATTGTGCTCGGTTTCTCTTCTTCCCGTCCGACATCAACCATCATGCATCAAGCTCAAGCCTCAAGGCAGCGTCAAGTTGGCGTCAAGGCCACACTTCTTTCATCGGTCCGCATGGAGTGCACACGACGACAGCACGGCCCCATCTCAAACAAGTCGGGAGTCAAATATTCACGTCGTGGAAAAGTCGGATAGCACCCGACTACCACGGTTTACTTTGCTGTCTTCCGATTTCTTTCGTATGGGCCACCGCAACGAAATACAAAACACCCTCAATGTGAGCTCACCTTCCTCGTTTGCCATGAATATTCTGATCGGTTGTTGGGCAGAGTCTTGGCCGTCAAATTATATACGATGCTTTTGGTTGCAACATAACAGACGCCTCTCGCTGTTCAATCAGCTTGGATCGTCTGGCCCGGTATCATGAAGATCCGCAACTATATGGCCCTGGAACCCTCGCAGAGAAGCTAGATCTCAACGGTCATACCCTCGAGGAGATGAAAATGTCTCCCTGGAACCAATCTTTGATCCACCGGTTGGCCATGAAAGCACAACGAGAAGTAATCTCCCCCCAGTTTGCGGGTCTCGATTGGCATCAGTTCTTCCAGGAGCGTATCCATCGAATCCTCCGAAGCGCTGCAGCCAGGGGGACAGATGTTGATCAGAGGGCGTATGCAGAAAGAGACTTGTCCCCTGCTAGGCATCGAGTATGTGATTCTACAGTTATATTGACATACGTATGTTCATGCGTCTTCAGAAATTACAATACCGCATGCAGATCGCTGCTACCATGCAAAAGTACTCGCGAGAAGCTAACGACGAAAAAATGCAGGATCTATGGGCCTTTGTTCTCCGATCTCTCTCACAGCTGAACGCGGATGGCATGTCTGATGAAGAAGAGGGGATCGAATGCGACGAACAAGTCACATTTGTGCATGACCTTGATTTTCGACATCCCGATTTCCGAAGACTGTTCGAGAAGGTCGACGACACCAGAAGTTTAGAGAAAGACATCTTCAATCAATCGGGGCGTCATCGAAGGCGGCGTGTGGCCATTCATCGTCTTTCAGAGCGCAAACCCCCACCAGCGTTGTCTCCGACTTTCTATCGGCCGTCATACCTTCTAGCGATGCAACGAGGTGATAAGGAGAAGGTGCAACTGGGCCCGGAAGACTACTCAATATCTAGGTGAGCTCTACAGTTTTCAAGCTGATTCCTTGCGATAACGAATAGGTTTTTGCCGAGACGGCGAATTAGGGTCAATGAGTCTTTCGTTTCTCAAACCATTGTCAAATCAGGACGCATGTCACTATTTCGGGTACTTGCAGCACTGTATTTCGTCGCCGCTCTTTGTATCCTGTGCTACTTATTGTGTAGTTCATGAACAATTTAGAACGTCATCATTGAATACATATCGTTACACTGTTTACATTCAAACCCTCTCGCGCGAAGACACATAGCATCTGGGTTACGATGCATGATTAGTAAATAGTCACTGAGCAAAAAGGTGGATAACGCACTGTCAAAGGTCGTCTACGTCTGAACCATCATATTCGTATCTGTAATTATCGAGTTGGAATTCGCGAAGTGCGAAGGAACCATTGGTTATCTTCAGGGCATGTTCTTCGTAATCCTTGAGCTTGTTCAGGTAAGTCGGATTGAAGACGCTACGATCAAGTCCCTTTGGAGGTTCTCGTTTCGATTTCTGCTCTACTCGAACTCTAGGAAGTTTCGTAGTACGACCGGTTTGTCGGAAAATCGAGTTTTCAACACCAGGAATCCCGTCGAGACCCTGGTACAGCTGTCGGATAGATGGGTGACGCCATGGAACAATGAGTACATGCTTAAGATGTCTCCGTTCCTTGAATGTTGAAGATGAAGATTGCACCTCTTCATCTGCAGATTCCTCGTCAGACATGCCATTGTGACCAAGGTGCTCGGTCAGCATCAAGATATGTTCGAAAAACTCTCGCTCCTCTGCATTCTTGTTCTCCCTCCTGTTTCTGCACATTTTGCCGGCGATGGCCAATCGGCTTCGATGTTTCTGAGAAGAGAAAGTGTCTTGTCAGCGGCACTATTCCGAAGATCAGAACACTGTGATTACCGCAACTCGAATTGATACATGGCTGTTTGACACATTCTTTTTGGCGTGCTCCCGGACGACACGGGCCATGATAAGCTGAGGCATTCGTTCTTCGTATTCGTCTCGCGGAAGACCTTGGCAGATGTCTACGTAAACCTCGCCGAGTCGCCTTTCGAAAAGCGAATGCCAGTCTATGGTACCTTCACCAAACATGGTCTTGTCGGGACACTGTCTCACAACATCGCCAGCCAGGAGACTCAATTGGAAAGTCAATTGTTTGTTCCAGGCCGATAGCCGAAGGCTTTGGGGAGTGACACCTGTTTTGTCTAGCCACGTAGCGTGGATCTTGGGAGGGTGGGCTTCTGGATCTGCTTGAAACTGCTGCAGCCGTTCCGGGGAGACACCTGGTCTTAGCCAGATTTCCGTAGAGTATGTTACGTGAAAAGCTTCATGAAGAATTTCCCGGGCCAATTTCTAGTAGTCTTCAGCACAGTGACAGGTCTTCGTCAAATAAGAGACCTCACATTGATTGCATTCTTCGCCAGGCCCGGTGATACGGGATCCCCTTCTTTGGCTCCAAGTTGTTTGTATTGTTCTAGAGTCTTGCTTCTGTCGGATTCTGCGTCATCGGCATGATTGGTACCGCCGGTGTCCATAGGTGTAGTTTGTCCATTCGAGCCTTGACCACCAGGTTTACTTTGCTACCACCAGACGATAATTAAACGATGTGACAGATGCCATTTTACTTGAGTGACTCACAAATGGTGAACGCTTCGTAGCGGTATTCCAGGGACCCATAGGGGTTGTTGATGATTTGGGGGTCTATCGGAAGAAAGTTCGGATTAGGCTTGGTAACATTCGAAAGCTGGCTAACCGGTATCGTTTTGCCCAGCGTATATTTGGCTCGACGCTGCGCGTTATTTATTTCATCTTGAATATCTGCTTCACGCAATGCTCTAGATCCGAATCGACTTTTCTGAAACTCGGCGGCCACGTCGAAGGCACGTCCCTTGCCCTTATTAAGGGATGCGTTTGCCTGAAAAAAAGTCAATGCGGTATTGTCGTAGCAGTGACACTCTTGTCCGAACCTGTCGCTCTTCATCTAGCTGTCGTTTCAAATCTTCCACCTGTTTTGCCATGTTCTGTAGATCCTCTGTTTGTGCGGGCATGGGAGTCGACGTGCTGCTAGCTGCCTGAGCAAGCTGCGCCTGGAAGAAGTGAGTAGGGAGAAAGAGTAACCTTTACTGGCACAAACCTGTAGTACTTTAATATGATCGTCTGATACTTTCTTCTGAGCTTGCAATTTCTGAACAACATTGAGGTGAGGAACTGGCGTGAAATTGTAGAAATGAAAACAAACCCACTTGCATTTCGGATTCCTGGACCCTAATAGTGCGTTTCGCATCATTCCACCCTTTTTGAGCACCTGTAAGTTGTTCCTGCGTAATGAAAAGCAAACCTATTGAGCAGCATGAAATCCGAAGGATAAGAATACAGAGGGTACCTGCAGAGTCTTCACCTTTCCTTTCAAGGCGGTGAGTTCGGCCTGGGAATGTCATGTTCAGCGCCCTTGTAGAACGGTGTCATTGACCGAGAAGCACACCTCAAATAGTTCTCTTGTGTTCACAGCGGACAATACATCTTGAAGACTTGCAACCTTGTTCTGTGAAGCAAAGGGGAGCTCGCAGAAAACTCAGTTCAATGGTCGAGTCCACTCACTACCAACTCCAGGTTATCGCTCTGAAGTCGTTGTACCTCCTGTGACGATGTCTCTAATTCGTGTCGCAAGACTTGTAGTTGGCATTGAGCCTCTTCGTACTGCTCGACTTCGCTTCGAAGTTCTCGTATCTTATCTTCATAGACAGATTTGGCTGATTGAAATGCTTCTTTCTGAGTCTTATTCGAATCCTTGAGCTCCCCGAGTTTATCCTGTGAAAGCAGTTAGATGTGATTTGCAGAGTGGTGAGGAACAGGAACCTTGGCTTTGGAAAATTCCTTCCTGAGTTGTCCAATCTCACGCTCCAGTCCCTAGTGTGGTGTAACTGAGAGATAGGATAGAATTGGATCGGCTAGAAAATACCTTCTTTGCTTCCATCTCAGCCGCTAGCTTCTTTTCGAGCGTCCGCAGATTGCCCTCCAATGCATCAAGCTGCATCTGATTTATGATTTTCGTAAGAATCATACGGTATCAGTTTTTTTTAGCAATACGTACCTGCGCGTCAATGAGGTTATCTTGAGCTTCCTTCAACTGCTCCTTCATGGTTGATGCATCTTGGGCCCAGCTCATTTTCTCTGTGTTCAGGGCAGAGACCTCTGCCGTTAACGATGCCACGTGTTCCTAATCCGTGTTCATCAGTGCTCGAACTCGCAGTAGTGATGTTTGACTTGCCTGAAGCGCCTTTGCAGCCTCGTCTGCTTGAGCCTTTGAGTCCTCTTTGATCTTCTCCTTCTCTGCTTCGAGAGCCTCGATACGTCTTTGATGGTCACCTTCCTGGGCCGTTTTCTCCGTTTCCAACAATTGCTTCTCTGCTGCTAACGATGCTAGGCGTTCCTAATCCGTGTTCATCAGCACTTGAATTCGTAGTAGTGACGTTGAAATCACCTGAAATACCTTTGCAGCCTCGTCTGCTTGAGCTTTTGAGTCCTCTTTGATCTTCTCCTTCTCTGCTTCGAGAGCCTCGATACGTCTTTGATGGTCACCTTCCTGGGCCGTTTTCTCCGTTTCCAACGCCTGCTTCTCTGCCGTTAACGATGCTAGGCGTTCCTAATCCGTGTTCATCAGCACTTGAATTCGTAGTAGTGACGTTGAAATCACCTGAAATACCTTTGCAGCCTCGTCTGCTTGAGCTTTTGAGTCCTCTTTGATCTTCTCCTTCTCTGCTTCGAGAGCCTCGATACGTCTTTGATGGTCACCTTCCTGGGCCGTTTTCTCCGTTTCCAACGCCTGCTTCTCTGCCGTTAACGATTTCACGTGTTCCTAATCCGTGTTCATCAGTGCTCGAACTCGCAGTAGTGATGTTTGACTTGCCTGAAGCGCCTTTGCAGCCTCGTCTGCTTGAGCCTTCGATTCTTCTTTAATCTTCTCCTTCTCTGCGTTGAGTGCCCCCACACGACCTTCCAAAGTGGCCTTCTCCTTTTGCCAAGTGTTCTTCTCTCCCTCCAAGGCCGCGAGGTGTTCCTGATCATATGATCGTCAGATATCAGTTTCGCCGGTAAGATCTCACCCACCTGGAGTCTCTGTTGCCGATCAGTACGTTTTTGGGTATCCTGGTCTGTAAGAGGAATGTCGTGGGCCTTGAGAATAGCTTCGAGGCTCATTTTCTCCGTTTGCAAAGCGTGCTTCTCTTCCGTCAACACCGTTAAGCGTTCCTGATGCATGTTCATGAACACTTGAGATTACGGTAGCGATACTCCACCCACCTGAAGTGCCTTTGCAGCCGAGTCCGCCTGAATCTTTGACTCTACTCTGCTCTGATCCTTCTGTTGACGTTCGCCCTCCCAAGCTGTTTTCTCCTTTTGCAAAGCTTGCTTTTCTGCCTCCAGTGCCGCTAGGCGTTCCTAAAGCATGTCCATCAGCACCTAGACTCGCCGTAGCGTTACTCGAACCGACCTGGAATGCCTTTGCGACCTCGTCTCCTTGAGCCTTTAATTCCGCTCTAATCTTCTCCTTCTCTGCTTCAAGAGTCTCCACACGTTGTTTATGTTCACCTTCCTGAGTCGGCTTCCTTGTTTGCCAAGCGGTCTTCTCTTCTGCAAGAGCCGCGAGACGTTTCTAATCATATGATATTCAGATAATCAATTTCGCCGACAACGTCTGACGAACCTGAAGTTCCCGTTCCCGCTCTTCCTGAGCACGTGTTTGGGTGCTCCATTTGATTTCCTCGGCCTGAGAACTCTCCGAGAGTCGCTGATGTTCAACTTCCAAGCTTGCCTTCTCTTTTTGCAATGTTTGCTTCTCTTGCTCCAAAGCAGTTAGGCGATCCTAAGGTATGATTATTAGCGCTTGGAACTTGTGGTAGCAGCGTTTGTTTCACCTGAAGTGCCTTTGCGGCGTCTGCGTGAGACTTTGATTCCTCCCTGATCTTCTGCTTCTCTGCTTCGAAAGATTCTACGCGTTGCTGACGTTCACCTTCGAAGGCAATCTTCTCTGCATCCCAAGTTTTCTTCTCTTCCTCCAAAACTGCTAATCGTTCCTAAAGCATTATCATCAATTTTCGAACTTTGCGGTACCGACATCGTCGCACACACCCGAAGTTCCTCCTCGACCTTTTTTCCCTGTTCTTGAGCACTTGATCCCTGGCTCATCTTCTCGCGTGGCGGATGTTCGGTTTCCAAAGTAGTCCTTTCCGTGTACCAGGTTTTCTTCTCTGCCTCCAAAGCCGCTAGACGCTCCTAGAGCATATATATTCATTAGATACTTGAGCTTGTAGTAGAAGCATTGTTCGACATACCCGAAGTTCTTGCTCAATATTGTTGGCCTGAGTCCTTGATTCTTGCCCAGAGGTTTCCAAGGCGTTCAGATGTCGACGATAATCTTCTAGTGTTGCTTCTAGGGTGTGCTTGTCATGCTTTAGAGATTCAATAAGTTCCTACAGATGAGGAGTTCAACAAATTAATTGATCGGTAGACTGCATTGCATATTGAGCCTACTTGGAGCCTACGCTGCTCATTTTCACTGGCTTGTTTTGATTTCAGACTATTTGCTTCGAGAAGCTGCACATGTCGCAGATATTCAGCTGTCATGGCCGCCTTCTCAGCTTGCCATCTTTGTCTCTCCTCGTCCGAAACCGTGAAGGGTTCCTAAACGCGCAACGATCAGACATTCAAGCTGCACAATGCAAGATGCTCGATATACCTGAGGTGATTGTGCGATCTTGCCTCTCTGCAGTAGTTCCTGTAGTTCTGCCTTGATCTTGTCCATCTCTCGCTGATGATCAGCTGCCAACGCCCTCCACGAATTCCTTTCTGTTTCCAAGCGTTCCTGAGTGATTCGACATATGAAAATGGAACACATGAAACCGAGTCTTGGATGCGCTTACCTCTGCCGCGACGCAATTTTGTTGAGCCTCTTCCTTCTCTTGTTCCAAGGTCTCTAGATTTTCCATTCTTTCATCCCATGCCATCCTCTCCACCTCCAGCACGTCTGCACGTCGAGTGTAGTCGGCATCTAGCTCTTCTTTTTCTTTACGCCATGCGTCTTCTTCCTTTTCAAGCTTGCCCACGCGTCGTAAGTAGTCATCTTCTTGCTTTGCTTTCTCTTTGTGCCAGGCATTCCTTTCTTCCTCTAGAGCTGCCATACTTCCCTGCGAGGGATGAGCTGTGTAGAAAACCGGAAAATTGATGCTTGACGTACTGCTGATGCCCGCTCGCCGTCAGAGGGTCCCTCCTCAGGCAGTACCTACTACCAACGCTAAGTCTATGGAGGTGAGAAAGTATGCAACGCACCTTCTCCTGAGCTAAATCTTTGGAGGCTCCTGAAGAAACCTTCATTTCTTCGATTTCTGCTCTCAGATCGCGAATAGTTTGTAAAAGAGTGTCAATCTTTTCGCTCTCCTGCTGCCTGATTGCCTGTACCACAATATGAGTATCGTCGTTGAGCGTACTGCGAAACTAACCTCCAAGTTCCCCAGAGCCTCCGATGTCTTCTGTAGATCGTTCTTCAATTGCACCTACGAGGCGGATTGTTAGTGATTCTCGTGTTGACTGGTGGACGATTCACCTTTTCATTGACCATATCTTTGCTTTCCGCCTGGATTTCGAGTACTTTCATGAGTAATGCACGCATATTTCCGGCAGCTGCAGTTGGTTCCGATGGGAAACCGTTATCGACCCATGAACAAAGCTGTACATTCATAGCATCGAAGTCGCGCTGTCAGGATATATGAGCATGTTTGAAAACAAGAAGGGAGTCGGAGCTTACTTTGTATGTGGCATAGGCTTGATCTAACTCTCCAACCCGATTTTGTAACATTTGGATCGTCGCCATCAACGTGTTGTTGAGCTCCGTCTGTTGAGTCAGCTCCCTCTTCGCATAGTGTGAGTTCACGACGTCGCATGAAACTCAAAGTACACGACATACCACTACGCGCTCATTTACCAGTTCCTCCGTAGGTTCTCCTAGACAACATTGTCAACAGGTTAGTTTGATGGTAATTGGAGTAGAGTACCGCATTGGCTCATCAGCTCTTGTTGATGATTCTGGAAGTGATATAAGACATGTACTATGCGGATCAAAGACTTACTCGCCTCTTTCATACCCTCGATCTCATCATGAAAATGCCTTTCCATGTCCTGTCAACAGGTGTCGTTCTTTAAGCTTTCGGATCTCATGGACGACAGACGTACGCTCATTGCCTGCTTGGCCTCCTCAAGCTTTTTTTTGGCTTCAATGAGTTCCCTGTAGGTTGTAGGATCCGTAACTCTTCGGATTTTGCTGGAGTTGGTAGATTTGGCAGCTCCCGTCCGTTGCGAGTGTGCATCAAGCGTGTCTTCCCTATCGTTCCTTCTCTTTCGGGAGGATGATCCTTCCTACATTGATGTGTCGGCGTCCATAAGACAGGAAAGTGGATTTAGTATAGAATGGATATGTACCGCCATGGATGTCCCCATCTCAAAAGCCTGGCATCAACTGGCATTAGCGGGAAAAGGAGACAAGAAGAGTATTATGTCGCACTTCATCTCCAGCGTTAGAACCTGAGCTTTCTGAGTCAATGTCCATGGCTACCTCAGGCGCCCCTCCGGCCTGAAAATTAGGTAGGTTTTGACGCGAAGGTGAAGATTCTGGAGAACAAAGAACGTCAGCTGCCTTTTATATCCATGTCGGTACGAAGCACGCGCGGGTGGGTTTGCTGAACGCTGCTCATAGTATCAATTCGATATTGATGGTGAAGAGACGTCCAGACGCAAGTTAAGGAATAACGGTTGTATGACACCCAAGTTGTACCTAAAGTTCCCGCGTTACGAAACGTGCCCGCTTTTTCTCCACAAACACTTCCGACGGGTTGTCCGACGATGTCCGACGACTTAGCACTTCGTCGCACGACGCACATATTGGGGCTCAGAAATGTCGGTTTCATCTTGACAAACACCGTTGAAACGGACGGCTGGCATTGGACAGTAAAGCAACGAATCCATCTGTACAGATGGGCCACATCCCTGTTCTTCGGGGTATGCTCCTCGGTCGAAGTTCACAGCGGTCTCGCAGGGGTTCAGGAAAAGTACATCCTCCTTGACATAGATCTATCGTTATTGACTTTCTGACCTAGAGCCACAGCCGAGATCCTCGCAGCGAAGAAAACCATGGTAGATAACAACACAAAAAAGCATTGCAACAGTTGACCACCCCCTCGATAGACATTCGTCTCACCATTCTCTTATCCAGAACTCGCTGGGATACTTGTACCGGGTACTGCAAACTCTCACATTGACGTAGTCTCCCCTAGGCAGACATCGGTGCTCGACTACTCGACATTGACGCCTAGCTTCGGCAACTCCCCAATGCTGATATCAGAACCAATGGATATATACGAAATCGTCCCTATCATTCCAGGTATGCCATCATCGCAAGTCTACGTCGATGACGACGCCCTTAGGACGAAGATCTCGCCCGCAAGGTGAAGTCCGCATCCGAATGGAAAACTCTGGAACGTCTGCCCTAGTAAGTTAAGCTGTCGTCGAGCACTGTGCACCGCGAATCTGAATATTCTATACAGGTCAAGACAGCACCGCCAAGGGCTGCTCCATCGACGACATTCATCTTCGTTGGTATGTAACGTCTTCCAATCTAGGCCTCAAAGTAGTTCACTGAAATCACCGTCGTCGACCAATTTTCCAAGGTAACATGTACGACCATCCAGGACCATATGACGGCGTTGGTGTTAGCTGCGACTAAGTGGTAACAAAGACATTATTGCACGTTAAAACTCATGCAGTGTATGTATTCAGAAAGATGATCCAAGAAGATATTCAGGAAGAACTACGTGCGCGAGAACTTCATACGGCTATCATCCTTGTAGTCAACCTCTTCGCAGTTTCAAGACAATGCCCCTAAAGCCCCGAAAAAGCCTGATAACAAGGAATGACAGGAGCTTCCAAACTCCCAATACGAGGATCGATATGATGAGAATATGCTACACTGAGAATTCAGCCTCGCCGCGACGGAATGAGGCACAAGGAACTAACCGGAAAACTGAGTTTGGTGCGTGACTCTTCCTCCATTCTTAGCACCCATAACTCATGAAGTAACATATCAGTCGCGATCTGTAGGTGAAACGTGAGACAGGCCGTGAGTGCTTCGTTCGATGGATATTGCCCACTTGTAAAGTGCGGAGTTCCGCCTGAATTTCGTTGACATGGTGGACCTGCACCTGTGCTACTGCTACAATGGCCTCCAGACCTCGGAGCTCCGGAAAATCTTCCATGTCAACGCCCTAACATTCATGTCAAGCGGGGAAGTGGTCAACGGAAGAGGTGGAACATACCTGTGATAGCGATGTACTGGCGGTGGTCATAGTTGGATGAGTGAGGGGGGCGTGAAAGTTGCAAATCTGAAAGCAATGAAGCCTGGGATGAAAGAAGGGAGGCCCTCAACAGACATTTAGAAATACCAAAACGAACAAAGGAACTAGAAATGACTTCGGACATCGAAAATCATTCACATGTTTGGCATGATGTACATGATGTACGTTGTCCACGTAGGCATATATGCCACGACGTGATTCCAGTGAAAGGACTTCGGTGTCTGTCGCAGGTGAACCAGACATAAATGGTTGTGTATTTCTCGTGAGCTGAATGTACTTGCATCGGCAGAATCCACAACTCATGTGCAATATCGCCGGGAGATTGGAAGTGAGAGCTGCATCGAAGAATATGTCGGTACAAACGAAGGGTAGACAATGCGAAAAAGGAACTGACCACAGTCGCTGCATGATCAATATCATCACGAAGTCCAAATGGGAAGAGTGTAGAATGGTGCCGAGTGGTCGCTGTACATGCGCGCCTTTTCTAATTTCATCATTAATGAATCAGTTGCGAGCAAAGAATGAGATTTTGGAGTTAAATCGGGGAATGGAGAGGGAAAAAGGGTATCCCCTGATGTTCCTTCAATCAGATATTGGCTGCAAGCATCATCTTGAGAGAAAAAATCGACGAATAAAATGGGTTCGAAATCGGAAGACAGCAAAGTAAACCGTGGTAGTCGGGTGCTATCCGACTTTTTCACAATTTGACTCCCGACTTGTTTGAAATGGTGTCGTGCCGTTGTCGTGTGCACTCCATGTGGACCGATGAAAGAAGTGGGCCAACTTGACGCTGCCTTGACGCTTGCTCGGGAAGAAGAGAAACCGAGCACAATGACGCAATGCGAGGAGGTCGGACTTGAAAGCTTGATGTCGGACCCTGACCGACCTGACCATTTCACACTCTTCACCTCTCACCATCATGATCGCTCACTACTCCCTCACATGGCGTACAAACAGATATTCCGATGAAGACAAAGAAACTTGACCTGCTCTGTTTGCATGAGGCTCAAGGCAGAGGTATGGTTTATAAACCTGGTATTCATCCTTTTCCTTACCTGCCCTCAGACTTCTTTCAGCTCTCACCATGGTCAAGGTCACTTCACGTCGAATTTCTACCTCAACTTCCTCTGCTTCGCCTGCCACTCGAACCCGAAGTCATTCTCCACCGCGTGCCACTGTCGCTTCCCTCAGTGTGCGTCGGACTTACCTTTCGCGCAATAGACGTTCCAGGGCCAGAAGTCCATCTGTCATATCCATCTCCGACTCTGATGACGAGCCAAGCAACTCCAGCCGTCACTCTTCTGGGTCTCAAACTCAGGTATGGGTTTCTCACTATCAAGGCTCTGTAAATGCTGAATGACACCCCAAGAACACACCTGTCGCCGTTCAAGCTATCCCGATCTCAGCTCCTTCAGCACATAGTGGTATGCAAGCCAACATCAATGTGAGGCCTCTCCGCCAAGCGTTTCATCCTACTAGAGATTGATGCTTTGTCTTAGGATCCCCAAACCCAATTGATTGCTCTGAAGAACAGCGTCAGAGTTCTTGCGTCGTGTCCTATGTGTTTGGACCTCGCCTGGCAACCTTATGCGTGAGCTCCTTACTCCATCACCGTTTATTATAACACCCCTGACTCGCTACCTGTAGTCTTCAGCCCTGTGGGCACACATTTTGTGCCCCTTGCCTCAAGCTGCATCGACGTGCTTGTTTGGGTAGAAGAGACGTCGACTGCCCTCTTTGTCGTCGGCCTATCGTAGGTCGACCATTGGTGTCACGTCCGGTACGGGATATGATCGATCTTGTGAAGGAACCCAACGAGAATCCCCCGCCCCGCACGGCCTTTTATTGGCCTCTCGCAGCGAAATTACTCTCTTCTCCCCGGATGTAATTTTTGTCTCCTCCTTTCTCGTTGTCTCGTCCTCTACTTCCCATCTAATTCTGTATATCGTCTTCTTGGTATCTCCTTTTTGTAAAACCCAGCTATTCCTTGTACCTTTCCCATTGTCACGTATACTCTAATCCCCATGTAATTTTGTATATTTTCCTACTACTTGGCCAATCTTAGAAGTCTGGTTCGAATATACATAGAAGATAACTACATGAGCGGAAACCATCTTTCTACTTAGACCCAACGACGGGACAAAGAGGTGTGGAACTCTTAGATAGTTGATAGGTTATGCAGTTTACGAGTGCGACATACGCGTTCTGATGATTCAGTGAAACATACAAACGTTACGTGGTGGTGATGCGATTAACGAGTTTCCTTCTTCTATTCCCAAGGTCCTAACTTACATATGTAGCTCCATGCTGAGATTCGTCCCAGTAATACGAAATCGATGTCTACGAGTTCGAATGTAATAAGGTCGTTCTTTATTGGGGAGCCTTCTATCCGAAGCACAGCCCTTTTCCTCGGTTCCCCGGCCCCGCGGCATTTTTCTTTCGTTCGTTGGCGTCTCTCCTCTCGTAGTCATCGTTCCTCTACAGAAGGACCCGACACCAATGATTTCGAATTTTCCCCTGCTCGCTATGTTCTGTCTACTCCCACACCGCCATACAACTGGCAGCAAACCGAGCTGTACGGACCGAGTTTGCTACCGGTGGCCAAGGATGCTCATTCATGGTCAACTCCTAGCTAAATAATCACGTCAACACGGTAATTTCATCATGCTTACCTCATGCCACTCCTCTGACGCACCTCTATAGTTCCAGGATCAAGTCTACCGTACTAGAAACTACGGCGCCGTCTACCTCCCCATCAAGTGCGGTCGAATATGACAGACAGGACGTTAGAGTAGCAGCATCTTGAAAACCACGGTGCGTTATCTTTTCTGAAAATGCGTCTATGATACTCACTCGTCATCCGGATAGCTCTCATCCCACTCGTTCGTGTCATCATCGACGAGGATCACAAACTTTGACATGTGTTCCAAGAAATATGAGATTCCCTTCAAGAGCTCATCATCACCACGCATTCTTCAACTCAAGTATGTTTCTCATATTCCCCTTTCTGGCCAAATTCTGATAGATGACCAGTATTCTAGTTTGCGTCGCTTGGATACTCTTCTACCGCCCCTTTTGCTACAAGAGTCCCGGCACGCTGACAACGTTGCTGCATTGTCCTCTACCCCGTCGGCACTGCTAAAAATCTCCCTGCTGCTCATCTCGCCTCTTCTCGACCGCGTACCATCGCCATATCCTATGCACCGCTAGATTCAAATTTCCATGGTTACAAATAACAAGTCGAACCACAAATGCCATGCTCAGAGGTTATCAAGCCAAGCATTCCAGCAAGTAATATCATACATCAGTGCTGTATGGTCTTTAGAAAGGTGCTCGGATCTGGCCATGGAAGGCCATGGAAGGCATAGTGATGTTTATCGAGGACAAGATCATGTCGATTACACCATGGGTCGCTCGGGGGTTATCCTGCTTCAGCTCACCGCAATCTAACTTATTGGCCTGGGAAACCAAGCTCGCGCGCATGCATCGTTGAACGGAGTCCTGTTCCAAGGCTATCGATATGACAGTGGTCTTCATCTTGCAGTACGAGGTGTGAATGTGGGACATGCCGAGTGGAGCGTATGAGTCTCAGTTTTCTGATGGACCTTATCTTTTTTGAACTCACATTGGTTATTTCAACGCAGCCTTCAACTCTGATGGCCAGCCAGCTCAGTGTGTTGATTATAAAGGCTTGCAAAGACCGGAGATATAAAATGTCAGATTTGTGCCCGCAGAGTGTAGACGGGTGCGTATTCCTCATTCACCCTGCGTAATGTCACTAAAATGTTTGTTAGATGCGTGACTTCACACTAGGCTAAGCATACCGAGCCGCCAGAAATGTATCAGAAGGTCGGCAATATTTACTTGTAATGTACAGGTCATGGATGCACGAAAAATTTCTGAATGAATGGATCACTTGTAGCGAACTCGTTTCTGTCGGAGGTTGACACCGACCCATTCCAGACACCAGTTTAGGCATCTCGGGAGAAGTTCGGACCATATAAAGGCTTGTGCTCCTGTGCAGCTACCCACCCTCTTCCTGCTGATGGCACTTCCTCACGTTCCTCAGACAAGGATGACCCAATCGATTTTACAACTGTAGTAGTGAATACCCACCTCTGTTATTTGAAGACGCCGATGACGATGGTCTGTACATGCAAGTGCATGTTCAGATTGTTCCTTTGAACTCATTCTTGTTAGAATCAGGCGAATCCGCGTACCGAACGTGTCGCAACCTCATCATGGACGAGACTGGCCCGGGCTTCCTGAACAATATGAACGTTTGAACGTTAACCCTCACATTGAAGAATACCTGACCAGCGGAGCGTTCTGGCTCAACACACTCGCAAAGCCTGTCATCATTTCCTGGAGTTCGTCCCCGAAGCTGTCGGCTACGCCCTAGCAACCTCCTAGAAGAGGAGCGTGATTGGTCTCTGCACCGGTTCAACGTGTATAATCATACGTCCGGCGTGTTTATAATTAAGGTGGGCTTTTCGTGCAGTAGCGATGAGATACTCTGCAGTTTTCGATGTTTCGTGCGCTGGTCCATTGACTATGCATCCGGTACTCATACTTTTGTGGCGGAACCTCTCATGATTAGTACTTACCCGTTTTTTGAACCTTATTTCGTACCTTGTATTTTTTGGTGCTCTTTGGCACAGTCTTACTACCAAAACAGATTGCTAAGTGTATCATGTATCACCGCACTCGAATATGAATATGCCATACAACACGCTTATTGAATATGACTCGAAGGAACAACTGTTTCAATGAAGGCACGCTCGCTGTCGTTATACTATCCATGATTAATCTATAGTATCGAGGAGCGTGAGTCCTAGAAGAACTATTCGGACACTGGAGAGGTACTACCACGCACCTCATTCTTGACTCGAAGGCTTCTGGCGCGGCCAGCGAAGTGGACATTCCTAATGTTAATGTCCATGAATACTTTTGAGCACTCTGAGAGTCGTGATAAAAGCTCGATATCGGAGTCTGGAGAGCTATGAGTTACCTGTTGGATATCTAGATCGGGAAAGGCCGCGGGAGGAAATTTCCCAAAAGCGGGAGATTAATTTCCTCTGCAACCACCATGACCTCGCTTCTCGGTTGAAAATCCTATAGTATTTGCTGATCTTCCGGAGGGGAAAAGAAACTGGTTCGTGATATATATATGAAAATCGACAAATTACTGTGGTACGTGCTATGTGCTATGTAGGTCTTGCATGAACTGACTCTCTGTGCAACGGGTTAAGGCAGTCATTCGCAGAGTTCGGATACCAACCCATTTGCAATCAGTTTCTCGACACCTTCCTCTCATGCGCAGCCAATGAAGCCTGCTTTTGGTGCTGCCAGGGCATCAATATAAATCAATCGGATGATTGGGAAGGAAGCGACCGGTCTTCTCCAGAGCCCCCGAAGAGAAATATTATTCTTCATGGTTTTATTCGGGAGCTTCGCAAGCGTATGCACTCATGGGGTTTCAGACAGTATCACTTGCTCCGGTCATCACTGAAAGCAACGACTAGTGCAGCACCCATTGTACCACAGGAAAGGGTTCATTGCGCCTTCTGCTACTGCACTTGCGAAGGCTTCAAAGAAGACGAGAGCGATTTGGTAGATGGCGCACCAGATACACCAAATACTTCAGGAGAGAATGCATTCAGTATGGCATCCAGCATCGAAATTCCTGTACATTCGGCGCAACGAGGGCACTTGCGCTCACTAGGAAATGCCTTCAGCTTCGTCTCCACACCATGCCCACCTCCAGTCAATAAAGAGCGCTCCTACTTCAAGCTCCGGACTCGCATCTACCTCCCCCAAATTCGCATCCCCACTAGTCACGAAGGCACTAGATGAGCATAGACCCAAGCCATTCCTAGCGCAGAATGGCAAAACCACGACTTCCCCCACCCCAATCAATTGCAGTACCGCACTACCCACCTCTAACCAT
The DNA here is from genome assembly GCA_037176845.1 of Paramarasmius palmivorus. NCBI lineage: Eukaryota > Fungi > Basidiomycota > Agaricomycetes > Agaricales > Marasmiaceae > Paramarasmius > Paramarasmius palmivorus. Next base: position 2,519 of record JAYKXP010000211.1, on the reverse strand, counting down.
GTAGAATCTAGCACCGCTCGACCACAACAGCCTCTATCTGCCTCTACCTCAAATGCTTCCTTCCAAACACCCTGCTCGTCATCACTTGCTTTGAGTACACCCGCACGCAGTGCACGAAATACGCATCGTGTTGTAACGCCCTTCAAGAAGGGCATGGGATCCGGAGAGTCAGGCCGAACAACGCTCGACAAGCAGGCCATAGCCATCCGTAGTAGCGCCGTTGCAACTCTGGTGACTAAAGAAAGGTTCGATACATGTTCAATCTCAGTGAGTAGTCGCTACTTGCTGTATTATATACAAGTCAACTAACATTGCAAGCTGCAGATCCTCCTCCCAGCCTGAAATTGCCGCTGAGCTCCAGCCTAATCCCACAGCGATTCATGTTCGTACGTCCTTTCTCGGCAGTTTTCTCTCTCTCTAAGTTTTTCCCACATCAGTGATTACCACTCACGAGGAGCCCATTCGAGTTACACCTGAAACAGCAGCCTATTACAACTTCAGCCCGTCGCCGACATCACACCTCTGACTCCACACCACTTACGACGACATCCGGTGATTTCAGTGCCAAAGGGGTGTTCCAACGATTACAAGCAACGAATTACTATCTTGCCAAGAAGGAGTGGGGGGTGAACCATCGGAACCTCATTCTATGGAAACTGGCTGGTATGGTGGCGTCATTAGATCATGAGAGACGGATCAGAGACGTTGGTCTTGGGGTGAATTTTGGAGCCGCTTACTGTGGTATGCGAGAGTCTTGCGCGTTCAAACAAATAACTAACGACTGTCAATAGGTATGAACGAGAACTAAACTTGGGAACTCGACCCGCACTTCGGCAAATCACGACTTAGGACACCCCTGCATCTCCCCATAGTGCGTATCAAATATTAACTTCCGCTGGCCAAGAGGCCAACTGGCGAACTATCGAGTTCCCACCGGAATCCGAAGTCACTGTCGGAGGATACAAACTTCGAGCCAATATTGAACGGACAGTGCACGTCAGTTATCCGTTGACGGATGTTACCCTTTCCGAGATGAAGCCACCTATTCTGTCGCCGGTGGAAGCCTTGAAGATTGTGGATCGTTGCAGCCCTACAATCTCTCAGTTTCGGGCACAACGCGCGAGCGTGAAGGTATGTAGTTCACGCTGTATTGATGAGTACCTGGATCAAGTTTGACATTATTTTATAGGTCAAGCGAGGGGTAGTCAAGAGTGACGATAGACAGCTGGTCAGGATACGAAGGCAGGTTGCATCTAGAGTTTATCGTCTTCAGTGAGTAGGTCTCCATATCCTCTTCTCTAACCACTCTGACCTATTTTCTCAAGCTCCTCTTCATTATCTCGACGTTCTAAAAACCCTCGCCCTTGTAAGTACATGAGTATTCATTTTTTTTGCTTTCATTCATTTCTTGTATTCTCTCTGCGACGTTCTCAGCACTGTCCCGTCTTCTTTGACGCCATGCCCGCCACACTCGTCGAAACTCAAACCATTCTTCGCTACATCGACGACACGCTTGGTACTCTTGCAGACGATGAGCATCCCGGCTTTATCTATTGCTGTACCATCTCTTGGCCAACTCATCCGGGAATGGGAATACGCTACAAAATAGGAATTACGAACGACGTTGAGAGACGGATGGGAGAAATACAACGAGATTGCAAGGCAAATGTGGTATTGGTCGGAGCGGTAGAAGTTTCTTACAGTAAAAAAATTGGTAAGTTTTCTGTCAACTCCGACCTTAAGGCGCTGATTGTCCTCCAGAGTCAACCATCCATCTGCTGTTGGAAATCATCGGGACCAGGACGAATCAGATGTGCATCGGATGTACGCCGCCTAGTCCTTCCTGCGTCTCATGTGCCTAACATCGAGTAGGCACAAAGCATCACAAGGAACTTTTCTTAATCGATCACACTGAGCAATTTGTGTGGCGGTTTGTCGAGGGACGGGCATTGAGGTACAATGAGGAGTTGGCACTCATCTCAGGACAAATGTGAATGACAGTGGGATAAATTGAATCTCTGTATAACTTCTTGTTATTTGATATATACTTTCACCATCTGCAAAACTACGATCAATCTGTTCCATTGTACTAGACATCCGACTACATGCCCGACTACATACGACGCGTACCGACAAACGCGAGATTGGCGCCCCCTTATCTGAGCCTTATCCTCCGATTATCGTCCATTGCAAAATGACGCGGAGAAAGACCATCTATCTGATTCCGGATGCATATGATTTCCGGGCCCCAATTTGATTCCTTTCTGGGCTCAGATAAGGTCCTTTTCCTTTGCTAAATCCGGACTAAAAGATTATCTATTTTCTTTGAACCTTTAGGGAACAGAAAACAAGTAAATCCTGTCCAAAACAGGAGCTGTTTCCGGTGAAAGGATAGATGTCATATTCGGGGACGGATACCATCTATTACCGGGTCAGTATCTATATTTTTTCCTTTATCATTTCCTCTATCATTTCCTTTTTAATATCCGGCCTGGGATACTTAGGGCTGCAAGTCGTGT